>SKCR01027544.1:0-227572 GCA_019454045.1 Zanthoxylum bungeanum | reverse complement strand
CTTCACGAAGAAATATAATTTTTGCCAGTCTCCCCTATCATTGGTCGTAAGCCCCAGCACTAGGTGTTCTTTCTTCTGGAGTAGATATATATGGTATCTCCCCTTCTCCGTCAGGTGTTCATTCAGATAATAGATGTATAACAGATCCTTCACCCTAAATTCGATCCCAAACTCAAATTCCATACACTCAATCGATAATAAAATCCTCCATGTATTAGGCATCAGCTGTGAATGGGCCAACTTGTAATGATCTAGCATCTTCCAAACTAACCTACGCCCTTAATCCATCAGCGAAGGGACGCTCGTAGAACCATATCCACCCGGGTATTTTATCAGACATAGCTAACCTAGTTTAAACCGACTTTGGGAATCTACACCTCAATCTCATTTCCCTCATGGATTTCTCAGTCACTCGACTAGAAAGGTTTAAATGTTAGTTGGTTCGCTTGTGCTCGAAGTCTCACTCAACTCCCTGGTGGCAGGTAAGGTTCTGAATGGCCTAACATCTTTAGGCACTCCTAAAGGTGGTTCGACTACCAAAATATCCCAGCCTCACCGGGATTTTCATACGACCATTTGAAATCATCTTCTCCCTCAGATGATTTAATGGACCTATCGAACTCCTATCAGGTGATCTGGTATACATATCTAAAGGAGTGATACTTGACCCTTATGAACTTTCACTCAACATTATGTCAGCCGACTCATAAAGCTATGGCTTACGAACATATATAGGTTTGAATCTCTATGCCCTAAAGATTAATCAACCCTAATTCCTCAAACATAATTTCTCTTATATAGCCAAGTCCTAAAGGATCAAACTATTGAAAAAACCTTAAGAACACTATGAAGATAACGAATAACAGTTAGGATATGCTAATGAACAAGAGAGATGGTTGAAGGAATATCTTGAAAGTTGAGAGCTCCTGCAATTGAAATACTTGGAGAGATTTCTTAGAATGAGAGCGAATGAGCCTCCAAAATCCTCTTATGCTCGCTTCGCGTTTGACGCCTCTTTTCCTGTCGAAAACCACCTTAGAACATACTCTAGGGCTACAGTAGTGAGCAGCGATGGGTCTTAAATCTTCGAGACCTGCCTCGGGAACCCAACTGGGTACTACGCTTAGAGATAGACGAACCTCATTGTCGCTCTGGCATAATCCATCATTCGGAGATACTATCATGTAGTTTGGGGAAGATTAACCTTCTACACTTGGAATTATGGTCAGAGACATCCATGATCCCCAAACGACATGGAAGGGTACCTACCTAGCTCAGACAATACGAAGGGTAGACTATCTCTCTCAGTCGACACAATAACATAATCAATGACTCCTGATAACCCCAAGCGATCGGGAGGCATAGTCTGTATGTGCCATCTTCCATAAACCACATAAAATTACTATCATCATCTTTAGTCGACCCAAAAAGGTGTTTGATGACATCGAAGCCTTCTTATGGTAATAACGCTTTGAAAAGGATCATCATATTCTCCAGAAAACATCAAAAAAAATTCTCTTCTAGTCCAGACGACATAACACGATTCTTCCTCTATATAGAGCCACCGACAAGCTCACGAGCAATATCATACGACCTAGTGATTCCAGTCAACATGATAATACAAGTCAACAAAGTTAGATCAACCAGCGTCATCCCTTTTGTTGTGCTGGGAATTGATGAGCATTAAAAAGTGTACACTTAATAAAAGAGAAACTAATCATTTTACACTTATAATTTCATTAGTCCCCTTAATTTAGCACATTTGTTAAATAAGAATTATATTTATGTTTTATTATAATTTTTATTTATTTTGTAGGTAAAATACTTCTTCGGACTTGAAAAATAATTTTTTGTAGCTCAACAGGAAAAATGGATATAAGATCTGAATTCCAGGACTCTGAAAACCCAAAAAAAGCATGACAGCTAGATTCAATTCGGACTTGGAAAACATTCACCGTATTTAGATTGACAATAAAACGAGCTTATGATGTATTTACCCACACATGTAATTATTATTATTATTATTATTATTATATTATTATTATTATTATTATTTATATAATATATTTTGGAGGACCCACCAAGATTTTATATATAAAATCTTATATATATATATATATATATATATATATATTGATTAAATAAAAAATAATAATAATTGCTTTCGACATTTCGGTAGAAAGCAATTGCATGCTTGCAAATTACAAGCTCAGCTTGCAATTTGCAATCAAGAGATGTCGAGCACCTCTATAATAGAGGTGATCAGTGTCTCTTCTCTTCAGCTTCCTCCATATAATTCTCTCTGAGATTTTGTAGAGGGCCCTAGCTCTTGTGTGTTTTACTTTCCAAGATTTGTTGTAATTTCTTTTTCTTTCAATAATAAAATTATGTGTGTTTTTATTCAAATCATGAGTAGCTAATTTCATTCTACTGTGGTAAAGGGTGAAGCTTTTAATATGGAAATATAGATTAATCTTATTTATATTATAATGTATGAATTGTAATCTAAAGACTAATATTTAATTTAAATCTGGATTAATTATTGACAAACTTTGTTACCGTCGATATGGCTAGTTCTATTTATTTGGCATAATTGAGTACCTAACTGGACTTGTTATAGACAAATGTTATTATCACCTTTATGGCTGATTTTATATGTTTTGGCATAATTAATTCCTGAAATAAATTAACAGGTTAATAATGACAATTTAAATATTATAAAAGTAAGATTTCTAAATTTGAAATATAAAAAGTGGATCCCCTTACCCCCCTCATCATTTGATTTTATTATTGCAGTTTAATTTAAAATTTTTAATCATTTCAAACAATTCACTCTTTTTATTTTTTACTCGAATTATTATTTTATTTCATTAAATCTATTCCTTGTGGATCAATCCCGGACTTACCGGGTTATTTTATTACTTCGACATTCTTATACTTGGGAGTAAAGAACCACTTTGTGAGCGTGTCATGTTTTTAGCGTCGTTGTCGGGGAATATAATTTAGTAGATAGAATAATAATTTAACATCCTTGTATTTTTTTTCTTTTTTTCTTTTTATTTTTTTATTTTGTATTTCCTTTCTTTTCTTTATTTTCTGCATCTTTTTTTCATTTGTATATATCCAAGATGTCCTAATTGATCCTAAATATATCTTGAACCCAGACACCTCACATATAGACAAACCCTATACTTGATTCTTCAAGGTTACAAAAGATAGAAAACTCAATTAAAATAGAGCATGCATTTTGCCAAAGAATTTCTTCAACCATCCTCATATAGAGATTCCTCCATAATTTTTTGTGAGAACCTAATTTGATAAATTGAGACAACTGAACGAGAAATTCAATTGAGATCTGAATTGACAAGAATCAGATGATATTTTTAAATCTAATTACTATATTTGTATTTTTTTTCTTTTCCTTCTTTTCTCTTGTCATTTATTTTTACTTGTTTATTATGTTTTTCTTTTTGTAAATATTGCATTTGGATAATTAAATTTTAGTATATAGTCTGCATTTAGGTTGCATGAGACATTGGTCTCGATCATCTAGCGGTAGATAAAATAGAGAGTCTCAATCACATTCATCGTCAGTCAAAATAGCTAATAACCAAAATGAAAACCCACCTGCCTGAGATGAAAATACAGTTGATCAGGTAGAACATGGTCTCAGCATGGTGATCTTAATCATCCTTGGACACTCAGACAATTCATGAATCTCACTAGGACATGATCACCATCTTGGATTGTTTTCCCCTCAGATGTATCACGTTTCAATTTTAAACCATGTGTTATCCAAATTTTACCCACATTCCACGGTCTAGAATCAGAAAATCCTTATCAGTCCTTAAGGGAATTTGAAGAGGTATGTAACACTTCAAAGACAGAAATTACATCATAAATATAATTCGACTCAAGTTTTTTCTTTTTTCTTTAAAGGATAAAACTGAAATTTGGCTACAGAATCTTAGGTCAGGATCCATCAGAACATGTGATAATTTGCAATAGCAGTTTCTGGAAAAAAAAATTTCCCCCCTCATAGGACAAATTCTTTAAGAGGAGAATCGTAACTTTCACACAAGAGTCGGGGGAAACACTTAACCAATATTGGGAGAGATTTAAAGAGATGTTAAATGTTTGTCCACATCACTGGTTTGAAACATGAAGGCTGGTTTCCTACTTCTACGAGGGTTTAACACCCCAAGGTAGACAAGTAGTGGAAATGATGTGTAAGGTTAGGGATAAAAATCCTGAAGATGCATTAGATTACCTAGAACACATAGCAGAGAATGCAAAACGATGGGACATAATTGGCAGCTTTGATTCATCTACAAAATTACAGTCATTGGTAGAGATATGTTTAACCTTGAGAAAGACCCGACCTTTCTACTAAATATGCATCTCTAGCTAAAAACGTCGAGGCATTAGAAATGAGGAAGAGTGATCATGTCAAGTCAGTTCAAGAAGTCACATGTCAAATCTGTAATTCAAATGAATATGTCACACAAGTTTGCCCAACCTTGCCAACCCTGCAAGAATGTCTACATGACCAAATGAGATCCATAAACACCTTCAAGAGACCAAATCCAAATCCATACTCTCAAACCTACAATTCTGGTTAGAGAAACCATCCAAACTTCAATTGGAGGAATGATAACCAAGCACAACCATCGCAACAACCTCCCAAGATACACCAGAATTTTCAAAACTCCCAGAATTATGCACCATATGTCCCACCGCCTAGATAAACCCTTGAGGATACCTTGCATGCATTGATTGAGAAACATGAAGCTATCAATAACCAATATATGTAAACATTGATTGATTTGAAATATACTTTTTTTCCAAAATCACATCTGCATTGACCATTAATTAGGAATGAAAGTTGCATGCACAACCACAGCCAAACCCCAAGAGTCATCAAAACCCTCAAGAGGGTAGTTCGGGTAGTCAACACATAGGCCTAGTCAGATCTGTGTTTACTCTTCGCAGTGATAAGGTCATCCACAGACCTATTCTTGAACCTCATGAAGTTGAAGATAAATCATATTCAGAAGGTAAGGAAAGGGTTGATGAACCATTACCTATCGTTGATAATAATAATTTTTCTCATGCACCTTCATTTCTTAAAAATTAAAAATAAAGAAATTGAACCATTCCTGAGAAATATATGAAATATTCAAAGAGGTAAAAGTTAATATTCCTTTGTTAGATGTCATCAAACAGATACCATCTTATGCCAAATTTCGGAAAGACTTGTGCATCGTTAAAAGAAAACATTAGGTAAGAAAAAAAGCTTTTCTAGTTGAACATGTACGTTTCATTATCTCAACCGATAATGCATTGAGGACCCTGGTTATCCAACTATTTCATATATTATTGGAAATGAAAAAATTGAACATGTTTTGCTTGATCTTGAAGCCAGTGTCAATTTGCTTCCATTTTCGGTTTACCAACAACTTAATATTGGCAAGTTAAAACCAACACCAACTACTCTTTTACTAGCTGATAGATCAATTAAGGCACTGAAAGGAATTATGGAAGTCGTGTTATTAAAAGTTGATAAATTCATATATCCTGTGGATTTTATTGTCTTAGAAACACAACTTGTAGCAGACAATTACAAATCAATTCATGTAATACTTGGTCGTCCATTTTTAGCAACAGCTAAGGCCTTAATAAATTACAGGCATGTAATCATGAATTTATCCTTTGGCAATATGATGTTGAAGCTTAATGTTTTCAACATGTGTAAAAAACCATACGATGAAGATAGTGAAAATGAGAGCATGAAACTAATTGAACCAATTGTGGAGGAATATATTCAGGGGGATTTATCTGATCCTATAGAAATTTGTACAACTAATTTTCTTGAATCAAGTTTTTAATTAGATTCGGATATTCCTAATGTTGTTTTACTTGATTCTACACAAGTATTGGCAAACAATGGAGAGAAACATAATTTCGAGGAACTAGGAACACTGAAAGAAGAAAAACATGTGAAAATACCCAAATTGGAATTAAAGACTTTGCCAGAAGAATTGAAGTATGCATTTCTAGGAGATGAACAAACATACCATGTGGTACTTTCTTCTTCCCTCACAAGCAACCAAGAAGAGAAGTTGTTACATGTGTTGAGAGAACATAAACATGGAATTGGATGGACTTTAAAAGATATAAAAGGCATTAATTCTTTAAAATGCACACGCATAAGACATTTCAAAATAATCTAAGGACACGTCGATCACCCAAAAAAAATGTTAAGCTTTTCCTAGAAAGAAGTGGTTAAAACATGAGTCTTTAAATTTCTTAATTTATTCATCTCTTACATATTGGTCTGAAAAAAAGTACCTATGCTAAGAAACAGAGAGCTAAACAACTAGGTGTTTATTATAAATGCGCACGTTGGACGTGCAACATTCGTTGTTGTTCTTTAGGAATGATGTCTAATAATCGTGAAGAAAAAAATCAATCCATTAGAGATGGCTTGAGTAAGGAGTCATTAAATAATATACCATTGACTCTTGAGACGCATCCTAGTGGATTTGATATATTGATTTGCAACTTAAATACATAATTTCAAAAAGAAATACCATAATACAATCTCAGGAATCTGACTTTAAAAGACAATGTTTGCCAATTTATAAGAAATTTGGATGGGAAGAATATCATCGACCTATAGAGGGGGTTCAAGCCGTTACTGGACGTAAAACCATAGGAATATGTGAGCCATAATAAAAACTACTAGTATATATTGTTTCAATTTATTGTTTTGATTTCCTTAACTTTAAATTACTATTTTGATTTACTTTATTTATTGTTTTTATTTCATTTACTTTAATTTTGCCGAAAGTATCTAAACGTTTTGACTTTCATGATCTATTTTATTGTTCATCTGACAATTATCATTTTACAGGTACTAATGCTTTTATTACTCACCCTTTTTAAGATCTATAAATACAGCTCGTCATTTCTCTCTTCAACACATCCAGATAAAAGAGAGAACAAAAAGGAGAAAACTTCAAGATGACGAGTCACAAATATCTGTGTGTTTTGAGGAACTAGCTCTGGAACTAAACTAGAATTTGTTGAAGCTGCAAAAGAATTGGATAGAGTTATGATGGAAAGAAACATGTACTTAGTATATGAAGGTAGCGATCTTGGATTGATGGGATCTGTTTCAAAGACCGTGCAAGAATGTGGCAGTCAAGTTTTGGGGATCATTCCAAAATCTTTGGAAGATAAAAACTGTTGGACAATTATGACACATAGCATCACTATTTGTACAAAACATGGTGTTGTTGTACAAATAAACTATGTGACAAAGGAAATTGCTCTTTTATCATTTGTAATTGGATTACCGGGATATATAAATGATAAAAGTCCATATGATTAGTACCAGATTAATAAGATATGAGACAATATTAATCCACTAAGGTTTAATCATTAAATACCCCTAGTTGTAGTATTATCGAGACTGGACATCGATAATGCGAAATAGACTAGTATTACATTTGTGCGCGTTATGGAAGCGTAACGGCATAGTTCTCGTATATTTGGGTATTGGATACTCATGCAAGTGTAATATAAGGTATTATTTACCGATGGTACGGAAACAGCTTCGCTCTGGATAGACCCCTCGGAATCTCATTGGTAGTATGACTATTTGTCTATGGAAGTCCGAATTAGGGTAGGTGTATTTGGTCTTAACTTGATACTTGCAACGCTAATACTTGCGACAATCAGTATACTTTGGTTTTGGTCGTCCGGGGCTTAACAGGTTCTATGTACGCCTCTTCTGGGTATACTGAGAATCGTAGTGTATTGGGTGTGATGTCAAGATGGAAGTATCACTCCAGTCATATGGAGATGATGATCACATAGGATACGGAACTAGTACTCTTAAGTATTGCAGTCATCGGGATAATATGACTAGGTCATGATTATTCGATTATAGACACTAGTTACCAGAGATCTGATATATGCTTCGTACGTGGCAGACACAATTCCAGCCCTAGGCCTAGCATGTGATATCGATACTGGATCGCAATACGCAATACTACGTATACTACGCCTGACATAGATTATATATTCCTTAAAGAATATTTCTGGAGAATTGGGTAGGCACGATGCTTTGCTAGAAGCCAACCATGTCTTGTAAATCGGTAAGAACGTGGTACTGGGTACGCACATGTTCGGATAGTCCGACGATCGAATTTACTGCCAACATATCCAGAGATCTCATGGGTCAGTTCCCGAAGATTCACCGATGACGTATGACTTGAACATAATTAATCTGGGATTAATTAGAAGAGAGAGAAAATTAATCTAGGATTAATTACGACAAGAATTTATCTGGGATAAAATTCCAATAGAAGAGAGAGAACGATTAATTCGGAATTAATCGATAAAATAATATATTCGATATATTAAATGAAATTAGATTTCATAACGGAATTAAAATTGGAATTTAATTCGGGCGAACGAATTAATTTAGAATTAATTCGCGAGCGACTTTAATAGTAATTTTGCTAGGCATTATTATTTAATTAAATTTGTTTTAATTAAGTCGCAACGGAAAATTCGTTAATTCAGAATTAACGAACCCGAGCTCGGAATGTGTTTGCGGGCCCACTCGGATTTTGAATTAAAGTGGGGCCCACACTTGTCACATCATCTAGTCAACTTTCTCAACTTTTGGTTGATATAAGTTGGTGGGATTTTTTTTTGGTTAACTTGTTTCTTACACAAGTTTGAAAGATTGAAAGATATTTTACCAACTATTGTATTTGGTATATGACTTTTAATTTTTTGAAAACAACACACACATCATCTTCATCTCTCTTCCTCTCTTTGGCCTAGGGCCGAAACTCTCCCCATTTTTCTCTCAAAGTGGCGTGAACCTAGGGTTCACATTTGATGATTTTTTATTCGAAAATCATGCATGCTAGCACATCAAAGGAGTCATTCAAAAGTGTTAGGAAAACCTATCCCTTGAGTTTGGAATTCAAGAATCAAAGCTTGAAGCTCAACATACAATAAAAGGAGGAGCTTGGAGCACTACACAAAGGAGCAAATTTTTGAAATCCTATATCCTCATTGCCGATCAATGTGAGTACTTTTTCCGCAACTTACTTTGATTATTCACACAAATTTTATGCTTAATTGATCTTGGACTTGTTCTTAGAGAACCTAACAATGGTATCAGAGCCAGGTTTAAGCATGAAATTGATTAGGGTTCATAATCTTGAATTTGGGTATTTTTTATTTGAGCATGATTTAATGAAATTGTTTGTTTGATTATACTTAGATAATGATAACTAAGAGTTATGCATGATCAATTTTATGAAAAATTAATTGGATTATTTTTCCCCAAATTTGAGGGCTTGGCCGAATATAGAGACCCTTTTGTAGCTTATGGTGATTTTGTTTTTTAGACCATTGGATGTGTTTAAAATGCATTGATAAATTGATTTGTGATTTAATTGGATTGAAATCAAAATTGATGAAAAAATGCCATATTGCAGTGAGCTATTGAGAGCATGTTGGATTGATTTTGCTTCAATTTGTATTGGACATAAGTTGATTAATTAAAGCATAAATAATTATGTAAATTGGTATTTTGGAAATGTTAATTTGAATAATTAATTATGGCTATACACTTTAATTAAATAAATTTTGATATTTGGAGTATTAGAATTTAATTAATTAGGCTTAATTTGGAATTGGGCTAAAATTGTTGTATTTGGGCTGAATGGGCTTGGTTGGGCCAAGTTGGTTTAGGACAATTGGATTGGATCCAAATTGGGCCTAAAACTATTCCATTAAGTCCAAATATGATAAATGGCCCTTTTAAATTTAATTGGGTCTAATGGGCCAAAATTAATTTTATGAAAAATGGGGTGATTCCTTTATTGGGCCTTGGCATTTGGGTTTGACCCATATTGGCCAAAACCCATGCCTTATGAATTAATTAAAAGCCCATTGGACTTTAATTAAATTGACATTGGATGTTAATTGGCCTTTGAGACCCATTAAGATTGGATTTAGAATCTAAGTCTAAAAGGCACATTAATAAAGTGTAATTATTTAATTTAGAATTAAATATGAATTAGTATTGAATACAAATTAAATCGGATTTAAAATTGTAGTTCGATATAATTCAAGAATTCGTACTTTGAGTATTTATTCTTAAACGAGTTGGACTTGCACAAATCAAATCGTTGTTTGAACATTAGATTATCACTTAATTCAAAGATTAATTAATTGGATTAGATTGATTGAATAACATGCTTTGTGTGAATACATGGATGTGTTGTATGAATAATGTATATCAGATGCATATTAGATGGGTGAGGGCAATTTTGGAAATTATTGTAATAAATTTAGAAATTAGTAAATTGGATCTGCGTGTCCAGCCTTTATCTTTCGATTCTTTGTAATTCTCTTCTTACCAATTCCCCTCAATGTAAATGAGGTTTCTTTAGAAGTATTATGTAATTGGGTAGAAGTTAGAATAGTGCTAGCCGGGGAGAGGAAATTGAGTGATTTGTTTTAGGAACAATTTATGAGATATACATCCGCATATCATTATTAATTTTTTCTACGCCTTATTATGCTTTTAGAATGCATGCTTAAGGGTGTATGATGAGACCTAATCAAAGATAATAAACTGGTTGCCAATTTACGTGAAAAACCCTCGTTTTATATTAAGCGTGTTTCCTTCCATTGAGTGATTCGCTCTCAAGATCCAAGATTGGCATTGGTTTGTTGGCCAAAGTCAAGACCTTTGTCCATCGAGAATGTGTTTGAATCACAAAAGCTTTGTTCCATATCGTACGCCTTGGGCAAGTTGTGATTTGTTGGCCAAAGTCAATGTCACTTCTTGTTCATCGGCCTCGATTACGAAGCTTTCCCACTGTCAATGGGTCACGCTTAACTGGTTTCATTAAGCTTGTTGAGCCAAAGTCAAGGCTTAGTTGATTCAGAGGAAAAAAGGTTAGGGAATATATTGGATATATTGGATATATATTTCGGACTTGGAAGTCCACTTACTGGATCTAGGAATTGGATGAGATCCAATTGATCTTAGAGATCTACCTAGTTAAGTTTCATACAATTTGTTGGCCAAAGTCAAGGTTGTGTGTTATTTAACGGGATCCTAACCCACTAGGAAACTAGGTTTCCCGAGTACTCCACAGAGGGTTAGAGGCTCGCCGAAAAATAGTGGGAGGCAAGTATTAAATTTGCAATTTCGTTTAACTACTTGCCAATACGCGCTCATTTCATTTTTCGTCATTAATTATTTAATTATAAATATATTAGTTGGACTAATATTCAATTGTTGTTTTAATTAAACAGTTGGACTGTATTCAGACTACTTCATTTATAGTTGATTATATAATTGGATTATAGTAATCAATATATTTGAATTAACCAATCAAATAGTAGTTGATTATATAGTTGGACAATAGAAATCATTATATTCGATTGTACCCAAAATCATTGATTGGATAGTTGGACTATTGGAATCAAGATAACTGAAAGATTAGCGTTTAAAACATAATCCTGAGTGAAAATGTCTTTAAACGACTTCAATTTTCAAATTGGGAATAGAACCTCAGGATAGTCCTGGTGACCGGCGTAAACACACACGTATAACGCAAGCGCACGTATCGTTCAAGTAGTATAAAAATATCGATCCCACGAGGACTTAATTGCTATTGTTGTTATTAATTATTGATACTATTTATTTACAAATATCTAATTAAGGGAGAAGAGAATGATTGCTTGATTGATTTGGTTGATTTTAGATTTGCTAAATAAATAAAAAGACAAAAGAAAATACTAAGGAAAATAACAAAAGACACAAAGATCTATGGCTGTGAATCATTCTAATATCTTTTAAAAGATGAAGTGATTATTTTATGTTTGTGTAATAAATTAGTTTACTAACCTGGAACACGAAATTATGCAAAAGCCTCTGTCGATGGTCAGACGCAAATACCCAGTTTAACCCAATTGAACCATATGTCTATGTCAACCAAATTATCTGGATTCATTAAGTTTAAGTTCCAATTATGGCTACCCCCGCCCGACAGGTATATGTCTATCCTGTAAGGAAATCTATTAAAGGGTTATCTATCCTCAAGGAAGATCGTGGGCTATTAAGTCTAAGGCTGAAACCTAAAATCCATATGTCTAGTTCATTTTAGATTTACCACATCAATCTTATTGGTGATCAGACAACAAGAAGCATTAAGCTTAAGACTTAATAAGTAAACCTTTAAATTACCCAAACTATAAAATAACCCCTTATAAACCGGTGATATTGGATTTCATCACAGCCCCAGATAACTGGCTTAGTTACGACACATATTTACGGGTAGTAAAAAACTTAAATAAAATAAAAGACATAAAGTAAAATACTGAAAATTAAATACTGAAAATTAAATGCTGAAAAGTAAATGCTGAAAGTAAATGCTGAAATTAAATACTGAAAATTAAATGCTGAAAAGTAAATTGCTGAAAAGTAAATGCTGAAAGTAAATCTATGAAAGGTAAATAAATTAAAAGTACAATAAAAGAAAATGATGAGGTAAAATGATCCACTTTTATTACTTCTATTTTAGATATCTCCCTTAATATAATATATTAACTTTGCATGATAATTACCAACCAGCCATATAGGCGGTATCCAGATTAAGTCAAATTAATAATTAATTACCAACCGACCAATCAGGCGGTATCCAGTTTAGTAAGGTTAAAACCAATTTAAATAATTACCAACCGACCAATATGGCGGTATCCTCGTTAAGTCAGGTTTTAATTAGTTTATATATTATAATTAAGGGAGATTAATCTAAATATTAGTAATAAAAGTTTTACCTTTTACCCCAGGAAAGGGGAGTTACCTCCTCATTAGTGAAAAGTAAAAACTGAAAATTAAAGAAAGAAAAGTATTGTGCGTAAAAGTAAATTGCGGAAAGTAAAAACCGAAAATTAAAGAAAAGAAAGTGCGAAAGCGTAAATTAATTACTAAAAGCTATAAATAAACAAACAAGATACAATCTTCTTAGCATTCTTAAGGAATTCCTCCATCAAATCATCCACCAAATGAATTATTAATTGCTCCACTAATTGCTCCACCAAATCCATTATTAATTGATCCACTAATTGCTTATCATGTTTGGTGGTGATTTGATAATTTTTATTATTTATTTATTAATTTATTTGTTGCTTTGAAAATGACTTTAATAATTACACACAACATACTTTTGGATGGTTCATCGATTTTGGGCATGAAATCGTAAGAATTCGAAATTATTTTGTCTTTCAAAGTTGTAGATCTTTGATTCTTTTTTAATCTGGAACTTGAATCAGCTCAATCCGATATCGGAGTAAAAAGTTATGCCCAAAATACGACAGATGCGCAAAATTGGAATTTCCAAAACTGCACTTCGTTAAAACGTCCTTTCAAGTTTCCAATCTCCAAAATTAATATGTCAAGTCCAATTTTTGCCCTTATTTGACCCACATGTTATCCTAAATGATTTCACTGTGTCCCAATATTATTTTATCTGCAAAATAAACTAAAACACATCAAAACGTTCATCAAACCCGAGAAACTAAACAAAATATTAAGTAAAAGGGGCGGTAAATATTGATATATTTTCCGCTCATCACCTGGGAGCCAAGACGTTAATTTATTTGATAGAGTGACATCTCGGGCCTGAGCCCGGAGTTGAGCAAATAGTGGAGCATGAGCTTTGGAAGACTCATGGTGATGATAACTTTAGTGCTCAATCTGTTATACTTGCCGCAATGATTCCTTAATTTCTTTGTCAGAACTAAGGATTAGATCCTTATAGTATGATATTGAAATTGAAGGATCTTCATAGATCTATTCTTAGATCTTAGAAGTACTAATTGCAATAGAAAATTTTTGGAGAGCTAATGGCTATGCTCAATGAGACACAACATGAGCTTGCAAAAGGACAAGAAGCGCAATGTGCATCTTACTTCTACATCCCAGAAGGTCTAGGCTTGGCCGAAGACTTCTAGGGATGTGAAAAGGGGCAAAGGAAAAATCGTCACAGTCTTCTAGGAAGACAAAAGACATATCCCAAGATGTCTGCCTAAATTGTGGCAAACGAGGTCACTAGAAGCGTGACTACCGAATGGACAAGGCAGACATGAAGGAAGTGAAGGTGGGGCAAGGCTCCGGCTTCAAGTATGTTTGTCATAAACATGTTCACTACTGGTTTCAAAATTGGATTTTTGATACTAGATGTGGTACATAAATATGTACTGATGTGCAGAATCTACTGATTAGCAGGAGACTGACTTCAGTTGAGATCGACCTGCGAGTCGGAAACGGGACGAGAGTCGCTGTTTTAACCGTAGAAACCTAAGTTTTGGAAATGCCCTTTGGGCATGTACTTAAATTAGAAGACTGTTATAATGTACCTAGTTTGACTAGAAACATTATCTATATATCAAGTATAACTTGTTGCGGGTATACCTTTATATTTTAGAACACTAAGTGTTTTATTTATAAAGATGATATTGAGATAAGCACATTAGATGTGAATAACAGTATTTATATTTAGAATATAAATTAATCTCATACACATAGCATGACAAACAAATAGCTCAAACTGAATTAATCAGATGAGACTTATTTGTGACATTTTTGTCTGGGACACATTAACAAGACTCGTATATCCACACTTTTGAAGAGTGGGTACTAAGATGGATTTGATTCTAATTCAAATGATGTCTACGAATCTAGTTTGTTAGGCAAAGTGCCTAAAACACCTTTTATTTGGTAAAAGTGCAAGTGCCACCGATCTGTTAGCCCTCGTTCATAGTGACGTAAGTGGGCCCATGTCTAGCTAGACTAGAAGTGGATATGAATACTTCATAACCTTTACGGATGTGGCATCGTGTTACGGTTATGTGTATCTTATGAAACACAAGTCAGAAACTTTTGAGTAATTCAAAGAGTTTCGACACAAAGTAAGAAAACAGACCGGTAAAAGTATTAAAAATATTACGGTCGGACCATAGTGTAAAATACTTAAACATATGAGTTTCAAGATTACTTGAAAGAGTATAATATTCTTTTATAGTGGACTCCTCCCGGAACACCTCAATTTTACGGTGTGTACGAACAGAGAAACCGAACTTTGTTGGACATAGTAAGGTTAATGATGAGTCGCTCTGAGCTACCAATTTCCTTCTGAGGATACACATTAAACAGTGCAATACTTATTTTGAATAAGGTTACATGAAAATCTGTTAGACAGACTTCATATTAGATATGAACAAGAAAGAAACAGGGTTTTCTCATTCCTGAAGATTTGGGAATGCTGGGCATACGCTAAATGTTTGTATGATACCAAACTAGAACCCAAATCGGATAAGTGCCTATTTGTAGGTTGTCCTAGGGAAACCAAAGTATAGTACTTATACAACTCACAAGAGAACAATGTAATTGTTGCTCTCCATGCGGTTTTCCTAAGAGAAATACCTATATGAAGTGGTAAGTGGGAGGAAAGTAAAACTCGATGAAAATCAGAGTAATATTGTTCCAGGCACCGAGTCTTCACATTACACAAACAGTTCATCAGGGATGAAACTGTACCACAATCTTCGAATACATAAGAACCGCGTAGGTCGGAGAGAGTCAGAAAACAACCTGGGAGATATGGGTTTCTGATCTCACCTCATGTAGATATCAATCTTATTGAGGAAGACAAACCGGCTACGTATGAGGAAGTGATACAGGGTATCGACTCCTTTTATAGAAAAGTGCCATGAAGTCCGAAATAGATTCCATGTATACCAACTAAGTTTGGACACTGGTTGATGTACCAGAAGGCATTGTGCCTATTGGTACTAAATAAGTCTTCAAGGAAGACATACATGGATGGCAACATACAAATGTACACAGCTAGGCTTGTACAGAAAGGGTATCGTCAACGACATAGTGTTGACCAAGACGAAACTTTTTCACTTGTTGCCATGATTAAATCCATTTGGATAATGCTTGCTAATGTTATATATTTCATTTATGAAATATGGCACATGGTACGTCAAAATCGCTTTCCTTAAACGGAAACCTTTTGGAGGATGTTTACAGCATCATAACGGTTTTGTTGTATCAAAATAAGCAAACAAGGTTTGCAAGTTAAATCAATCAATTTATGGATTGAAGCAAACATTGCGTTCTTAGAACTAACGTTTTGATAAGATTATAATGGTATATGGTTTCATTCAAAACGGTAAAGATTATTGTGTATATAAGAAGGTTAGTGGGAGCGCACTGACAATGATTGTCCTATATAATTATGACATATCATTTCTTGGAAATGACATTCCTATAATGCAATCGGTGAAAGCTTGGCTTTCATTAAAATTCTCCATGGAATACTTGGGAGATGCAACCTTTATTCTAGGAATAAGGATCTACTGGGATAGATCTAAAAGTTGTTGACCCTCTCTGAGAACTCGTACATTAAAAATATATACGCGACCTGGTGTCTCATATGCTTTGAGCATATGGAGTCAAAATCAGGCTAATCCAGGTGATGGTCACTGAATTGATGTTAAGAACATCCTTAAGTATCTTAGACGAACTAAGGATGCTTTCTTAAGCTATGAAGAAGGAGAACTTGAAGTGACTGGGTTCACCGTTGTAAGTTTTCTAACCGAAAAAAATGACTATAAGTCGTAATAAGGATACTATATAGTTTGAATAACGGAATAGTGAGCTGGAAATCTTCCAAGCAAGATACTGTTGCCGAATAAATAACAAAAGAAAATTATTTCTGCAGCTGAGACAGCAAAAGAAGCATTTTGGATCTATATAATCCTAATTGGATTAGGTATAGTTCTGTTAGCAGCTGAGCTAGGCTACAACACAGGCTAAAGAATCGCGGTCTCATCAATGATCCAAGTATGTACTTTAACTATTTCATCTGATTCGTCGGATCATACATCGTCGCGATGTGATGATCGAATAAATCGCATCAGATGATAACATTACAAATCCGCTGACGAAAACTGTTTCTCAGCAGAAGTTTGAGCGACCCGTACATAGTTCAAGTGTAGGACACTTGAGTGATTGGCTATAGGCCAAGTGGGAGATTATTGGACAATTATGACCCATAGCATCACTATTTGTACAGAACATGGTGTTGTTGTACAAATAAACTATATGACAAAGGAAATTGCTCTTTTATCATTTGTAATTGGATTACCAGGATATATAAATGATAAAAGTCCATATGATTAGTGTCGGATTAATAAGATATGAGACAATATTAATCCAATAAAGTTTAATCATTAAATATCCCTAGTCGTAGTATTATCGAGACTGGACATCGATAATGCGGAATAGACTAGTATTATACTTGTGCGCGTTATGGAAGCGTAACGACATAGTTCTCATATATTTGGGTATTGGATACTCATGCAAGTGTAATATGAGGTATTGTTTACTGATGGTACGGAAACAGCTTCGCTCTGGATAGACCCATCGGAATCCCATTGGTAGTATGACTATGTGTCTATGGGAATCTGAATCAGGGTAAGTGTATTTGGTCTTAACCTGAGACTTGAATCGCTAATACTTGCGACAACCAGTATACTTTGGTTTTGGTCGTCCGGGGCTTTAACAAGTTCTGTGTACGCCTCTTCTGGGTATACTGAGAATCGTAGTGTATTGGGTGTGATGTCAAGATGGAAGTATCACTCTAGTCATATGGAGATGATGATCACACAGGATACAGAACTAGTACTCTTAAGTATTGCAGTCATCATGATAATATAAGTAGGTCATGATTATCCGATTATAGAGACTAGTTACCAGAGATCCGAAATATGCTTCGTACGTGGTAGACATAATTCCAGCCCGAGGCCTAGCATGTGATATCGATACTGGATCTGACCGACGTAAACACACACGTATAACGCAAGCGCACGTATAATTCAAGTAGTATAAAAATATCGATCCCACGAGGACTTAATTCCTACTGTTGTTATTAATTTTGATACTATTTATTTACAGGTATCTAATTATAGGGAGAAGGGAATTGATTGCTTTTGGTTGGTTGAATGTGGTATTGCAAAATAAAATAAAAACAGACTCAAAAGAAAATACTAAGGAAAATAAAAGAAAATTTCAAGGATCTAGGGTCGTAACTCCACACAATATTATTATAAAGATGAATTGATTCTCTTATCTATGTGTAATAAATCAATTTGCTAACCTGGAACACGAAAATATGCAAAAGCCTCTGTCGATGGTCAGACGCAAATACCCAGTATAACTCAATTGAACCATATGTCTATGTCAACCAAATTACCTGGATTCATTAAGATTAAGTTCCAATTGTGGCTACCCCCCCCCCCCCCGACAGGTATATGTCTATCCTGTAAGGAAATCTATTAAATGGTTAACTATCCTCAAGGAAGATCGTGGGCTATTGAATCTAAGGCTGAAACCTAAAATCTCTATGTCTAGTTCATTTTAAGTTTACCATACCAATCTTATTGGTGATCAGACAACAAGAAGCATTAAGCTTAAGACTCAATAAACAAACTAAAGAACTACCCATAAAAAGAAAATCAATTAATAAGTGTGGATATTGTGTTTCATCACTTCTCTATAATAAAAATAAAATGATGGGGTTAGAGGATCCACATTTAATATTTCTTATCTAGGAATCTCACTTATTATAATATATAAATTATTTTATGTTCTGCTTTCTTAGGAATTAATAATGTTATATAGGCGGTAATCCATTTAGTCCAACTACACCAGCCATATAGGTTGTAATTATCTGTCACATAAATACCAGCCATATAGGCGGTAAGGTAATTTATATTTAAACCGACCATATAGGCGGTAATAAAGTCTGACATTAATTAATCCGGTTAAATTATAATTTATAAATTATAATTAAGTGAGATTTACCTAGATAATTATATTAAAGGTTTCACCTTTTACCCTAGCGGAAAATTAACTACTATACATAAAAGAAAAGAGAAGAAGAATAACTATTAATACTATTACTAAAAATTAAAATACATAATTAAAAATATTATTTATATATACAAAACTAGATGCAATCTTCTAAAAACAGGGAAAAGCTCCCAAGGAAAGCACAAGAAATGAAGTGATGAAGGCCAGAATTTATAGGCATTTTCTAGAACTGGCGTCGCGACACATAGGGTCTTGGCGTCGCGACGCCAGCACGCGGCTTTGGTCCACGCGAGTTGACCACGCGTGTTCTGTCGGCAGAATCTGGTGATGACACGTATCACGCGGTGAAGGTGGTGCAATGAGAAGACGACACGTGGCACACGATGATTGGCTGAGCTTTTGGTCCAATGAAAAGTTGACACGTGGCACGCGCTTAG
This sequence comes from Zanthoxylum bungeanum, assembly GCA_019454045.1. NCBI lineage: Eukaryota > Viridiplantae > Streptophyta > Magnoliopsida > Sapindales > Rutaceae > Zanthoxylum > Zanthoxylum bungeanum. The sequence goes on along the minus strand of SKCR01027544.1, from coordinate 208,141 downwards.
TATCGGTCAAATGAGAGGTCGACACATGGAAACATGTGATTTGTCTAATATTCGGTCCAATGAGAGATTGACACGTGGCACGCGCTTGCTTTGGTCCAATGAGATTTCGACACGTGTCAGCCCGCACATTTTAACAGATCTTATGTGATGATGACACGTGGCACGACGCACATTAGCAAGGTCGGCGCACGTTAGCAAGTCCAATTTCTCAGATTCTGACACGTGTCCCTCGGCGCATGTTAGCATGGCCGGCGCACTTTAGGTGTCGCGACGCGGCCAAATTACCGAATTGCCCTTTTGTCATTTTTTCTCTATTTTGGCCCCAAATTACTTACAATGCTTTCCCAACTTTATTTATCTGCAAAATAACACAAAACACATCAAAATGTTCACAAAACCCGAGAAACTATACGAAATATTGGGTTAGATGAGTGGGAAATAGTGATATAAATACCCTTCATCACACCCCCAAACCTAACATTTTGCTAGTCCTCGAGCAAAATATAAAATAAAATAACAGAATAAAATTTAACTAAGCCACTTTCGTAGGGATCACGATTGCATTTAGCGTATGCAAAAAGCCTTTAAACCCCTAGGTGTCCCTAGTGGACGAGTTGTAGTCTCGTGAGGGTTTACAGCAATGATACCCACAAACATTTTACAAAAGTAAAAAGGTGGTGAAACTAATGCACACAAAAGCAAAAAGACAAGAGAAAAGAGAATAAAGAAGTTAGTGACTAATCAGGTGAAACTTCTACTCCAAGTTACTAGTTGTTTTCCTTCTTTCTAAATTACCAAATAAGTAAATTCTCCTATTATAATTACCATTCTCTATATACACAGCCAACAAAATATTAAACAACTCATTTTTTCCCACAAGAATCACAAATGCAGTTGATAAGAGAGTAATATTTTTGTCCTAAAGTTTTATCATAATTCACACATTTTTGCAGCAATGGAATAATTTTTCTGATTTTTCTCTTTGATTTTTTTATTTATATACAATATCTTCCATCTATGTAACGAGTGTTGGGTCGGTGGCTCCCAAACCAGTTGGCTTTAGGGCACCAGGTGTTAAGACACCCCTACGGACTTAATTACTCAGACTTCAGATATAAATATTTTTGCAGCATCTTTGATGCATGTAGCGAACTTTGGGCCAGTGGCTCCCAAACCAGTTGGTTTTAGGGCACTAGGTGTTAAAACACCCTTACAGACTTAATAACTCGGATCTCAGATTTTTTTTTTACTCCATTGCTTTTGGAGATGCTTCCTCCAATTGAACTAAAGCACCGAATATTACAAACTTTTCAATTTTAGCTCATGTCCGTATGTTCCAATGTATGTTGACATATCTGCCAACTGAGCATATGAAGATCCATTTTAGTCAATTTTATGGAGAATTCACAAATTAAATAATTTAAAAGGAAATAAACAAAAATTAACTTATTTCGAAATAGGTTTGAGATACGTCTTAGAAGTGGAAACTCCTTACTCAGCTATCTCTTACCAATTTCACCTTTTTAGTCAAAATAAAAATAAAAACGCAAAATATTTTTGTAATTTTTGAAAATTTTCAATTTTTTTGTATGTTTCGAAAAATTTAGGACTAAACAACACACAACTAAAAACAATATACTAATCAACTAATTTCCTCCCCCAAACCTAAATGACACATTGTCCCCAATGTCTTAAACAGTAGAAGAGAAGTTAAGAAGGTCGTACCTGGTTAGCTGAAAATCTACGAAAAATTACCGATTAAGATCTATGTCCAATTTACGCTTCTTACCATGATCGCTATCTGACCAGTTCAACTTGGAAAGAATGGGGTCGATTTTTGGTTCAAAGGCTAGGATTTGGTCAATTAATTCTTCGACATTTTCGTAGTCAGGAAAATATCTTGTACTGATTGGTGACGAACTCATGTCTTTTGGCTTCCGTAAGAAATACAAACAGGAAATCGAAGAAATGCTCAATGTTAAGTAACCCAATGGGCTTCCGATGAATGTTTAAGTGTGCCCATGATGCTACGGTGAACATTTCTTCAAACGTTCCAAGCCCACCTGGTAATGCAATAAACGCATCTGCAGTATTGATCATTTCATGGATTTGTTCAGACATACCTGATACAATGCGTTCATATCCATTTGTTGGTCCAATTAATTGTTCGTCTGCCAAAGGTTTTGGAATGATTCCCAAAACATGACCGCCACCTTCCTGAATGGCTTTTGAAATGCTTCCCATCATTCAAGATTGCCACCGCCATATACTAGGTGCATATTTTTCTCTGATATGACTCTCCTCAATTCCTTTGCAACCTCAATGAATTCTGGTTTATTACCAGAATTGGATCCACAAAAAACACAAATTCGTTTGACTCGCTGCTGTGAAGTTGCTTCCATTTTCTTTCTCTTATTTGAATGTATATCTGGATTTGTCGAAGAAAGAAATGTAGAGCTGAATTTATAGAATCTGAAAATTGGTGAGTAATAGTAGCACTAGTACCTGCCAAATGACAATTATTAGATGAACGTTAAAATAAATCGTGAAAAGTCAAAAAATATATATCTTGTCGGCGAAAATAAAAATAATTACAACAGAAAACGAATCAAAGCAATAATTAAAGCAACGGAATTGTGTACGTAATACACCATTCGCTTAGTATAAATTCATTAGGAGCGTCTCAAGATTTCATTCCTTACTCAACCATCGTTAATGAATTAGCTCTCCTCATTGTGATTTCCAAACACCATTCCTTTTGTCTTAAAATGCTCGTTTTTGCTTTTCCCTACAAAAATAACACACAAAATTAAAAACTCTACAACATGTATACACAAAATATAAAAACAAAAATTACAACAAATTGCATGGGTTGCCTCCCTACTAGCGTTAAATTTTTCGTCTTCAGCCAGACGTGACTGAAATCTATCTGTCAAGGAGGTTTCAGCGTCGTTTTGGATGTCCGATTAAAGATAATCCCATGAGCGTTGCTTTTGAAGGGTCTCTTCCAACGGTAAAGTGGCCAAAAGAATTTTATCACATTCAGTGCTCGTGCCACCTTTTTAATCTTTGTTGCTACAGTGGTTTGAAAAGAAAGAATAAAATCAGGAGGTCTCGTATGGTGCTTGACTTGGAATGGAAGTTCCATTCTGTCAAGCTTCTGGGTGATTTCTCTAAATTGTACTCCCCAAAACAGTGATCCTGAATGCTCTAGATTTTTCAATTTGGTCAGACAATTGCTCCTCCATTTCTCTGCTTCTTGCTCCACCTTTTCTTCACATATGTATTTGAAAATTTCTGCATTCAGCTCTTCATCTGTCATCTGTGAAAAACATGCTTCAAAATTGTCAACCTGAGGATGAAAAGATGTGTCAGATTTTAGGTCTTCATCCTCTGATTTGGGTGAAATGATTGGCTCAGGTAGATCTTCTTCAAACATTTGTGCAATGGAATCTCCAAGATCTTCATTTTGAGGATACAGAATTCCATCCTCAAGTGTTGATGCAGTTGGTACAAACAGCTCAGTTTCATCATCGTCAGAGTCAAAATAATAAAAATCAAATCGAGACTTTGCCGGTTCGGGCTCCTGAACTGATACCTCTGGTTGTTGATACTACTCAGCCTCTTCCTCTGTTGAAGTGTCATTGTGAAATGATTGGTACTCGAAGGCTTCATCAGTGTCATCTGAAAATGGTCCATGAGGTATGTAGCTCTGGTTTTCTGTTAATTGTCTCGTCTGATCTGTCAATCTCTGAATGAATTCTGATTGTCTCTGAATACTTTCGGGTTGATTCTGGTATGTTTCAAGCATCGTATCCAACTCTTCGTCTCGTTTCTTGAACCAATCTTTGAGCGTGTCAATCATCTGATCTTTTTCTGATGGTTCTGATTGTTGATGAAGATCGTAGGTAGATGGTGGATAAGATGGAAAATGTGATGTCTCTTCGTACCTTGAATGATTCCAATAATTCTGCCACTCTGAAATATAATACATTGATCGCTCGGGTGGTTACCATCACAAATTACACATCTCCCCATTTCGTTCTGTTGAGCAAATGTAGTATTGCTTGATTCTGGCATCCAATGATAATTGTTGCGGTGGACAACAGGCCTCAGAAAACCGGACTGTTGCTCCCAGATGTGGGGTGTATCTTCTTGTAAAGCTCGTAATCTCTTAATCTCCATGTAGTGTTCCATTTTTCAACCACCTGAAATAAAGAAAGAAATAAAAATTACAGATAAAAATAAAGAAAATTAGATACAAGTAAATTGGATAGCTCCAAAATTAATAACTCAAGAAAAATAAGTCTCCGGCAACGGCGCCAAAAACTTGACCTGCGTAAACACACACGTATAACGCAGCGCACGTATAATTCAAGTAGTATAAAAATATTGATCCCACGAGGACTTAATTCCTACTGTTGTTATTAAATTTTGATACTATTTATTTACAGGTATCTAATTATAGGGAGAATGGAATTGATTGCTTTTGGTTGGTTGAATGTGGTTTTGCAAAATAAAATAAAAACAGACTCAAAAGAAAATACTAAGGAAAATAAAAGAAAAGACTCAAGGATCTAGGGTCGTGACTCCACACAATATTATTATAAGATGAATTGATTCTCTTATCTATGTGTAATAAATTAATTTGCTAACCTGGAACACGAAAATATGCAAAAGCCTATGTCGATGGTCAGACGCAAATACTCAGTATAACCCAATTGAACCATATGTCTATGTCAACCAAATTACCTGGATTCATTAAGATTAAGTTCCAATTGTGGCTACCCCTGCCCGACGGGTATATGTCTATCCCGTAAGGAAATCTATTAAAGAGTTATATATCCTCATGGAAGATCGTGGGCTATTGAATCTAAGGCTGAAACCTAAAATCCCTATGTCTAGTTCATTTTAAGTTTACCATATCAATCTTATTGGTGATCAGACAACAAGAAGCATTAAACTTAAGACTCAATAAACAAAACTAAAGAACTACCCATAAGAAAAAAATCAATTATTAAGTGTGGATATTTGTTTCATCACTTCCCTAGAATAAAAATAAAATGATGGGATTAGAGGATCCACATTTAATATTTATTATCTATGAATCTCACTTATTATAATATATAAATTATTTTTTGTTCTGCTTTCTCAGGAATTAATAATGTTAAACATTTAAAACCACCCATATAAGTGGTAATCCATTTAGTCCAACTACACCAGTCATATAGGCGGTAATTATTTGTCACATAAGACCAGCCATATAGGCGGTAAGGTAATTTATATTTAAACCGACCATATAGGCGGTAATAAAGTCCGACATTAATTACTCCGGTTAAATTATAATTTGTAAATTATAATTAAGTGAGATTTACCTAGATAATTATATTAAAGGTTTCACCTTTTACCCCAGCGGAAAATTAATTACTAAACATAAAAGAAAAGAGAGAAGAACTATTAATACTATTACTGAAAATTAAAATACATAATTAAAAATATTATTTATATATACAAAACTAGATGCAATCCTTTAAAAACATGGAAAAGCTCCCAAGGAAAGCACAAGAAATGAAGTGATGAAGGCCTGAATTTATAGGCATTTTCTGGAACTGACGTCGAGACACGTAGGGTCTTGGCATCGCGACGCCAGCACGCGGCTTTGGTCCACGCGGGTTGACCACGCGTTTCTGTCGGTAGAATCTGGTGATGACACGTGTCAAGCGGTGAAGGTGGTGCAATGAGAAGACACGTGGCACACGGTGATTGGCTGAGCTTTTGGTCCAATGAAAAGTTGACACGTGGCACGCGCTTAGTATCGGTCAAATGAGAGGTCGACACGTGGCAACATGTGATTTGTCTAATATTCGATCCAATGAGAGATTGACACGTGGCACGCGCTTGCTTTGGTCCAATGAGATTTCGACACGTGGCAGCCGGTGCATTTTAGTAGATCTTCTGTGATGATGACACGTGGCACGGCGCACGTTAACAAGGTCGGCGCACGTTAGCAAGTCCAATTTCTCAGATTCTGACACGTGTCCCTCGGCGCACGTTAGCATGGTCGGTACACTTTAGGCGTCGCGACGCCAGGACCCTACGCGTCGCGACGCGGCCAAATTACTGAATTGCCCTTTTTTTCATTTTTTCCTCTATTTTGGCCCCAAATTACTTCCAATGTTTTCCCAACTTTATTTATCTGCAAAATAATACAAAACATATCAAAATGTTCACAAAACCCGAGAAACTATACGAAATATTAGGTTAGATGAGTGAGAAATAGTGATATAAATACCACTCATCAGGATCGCAATACGCAATACTACGTATACTACGCCTGACATAGATTATATATTCCTTAAAGAATATTTCTGGATAATTGGGTAGGCACGACGCTTTGCTAGAAGCCGACCATGTCTTGTAAATCGGTAAGAACGTGGTACTGGGTACGCACGTGTTCGGATAGTCCGACGACCGAATTTACTGCCAACATATCCAGGGATCTCATGTGTCACTTCTCGAAGATTCACCGATGACGTATGACTTGAACATAATTAATTTGTATTAATTGGAAGAGAGAGAAAATTAATCTAGGATTAATTACGGCAATAATTTATCTGGGATAAAATTCCAATAGAGAACGAATAATTCGGAATTAATCGGTAAAATAATATATTTGATATATTAAATGAAATTAGATTTTATAACGGAATTAAAATTGGATTTTAATTCGGGAGAACGAATTAATTTAGAATTAATTCGCGAGTGACTTTAATAGTAATTTTGCTAGGCATTATTATTTAATTTAATTTAATTTAATTAAGTCGCAACGGAAAATTCGTTAATTCGGAATTAACGAACCCGAGCCCGGAATGTGTTTGCGGGCCCACTCGGATTTTGAATTAAAGTGGGGACACTATTGTCACATCATCTAGTCAACTTTATCAACTTTTGGCTGATAGAAGTTGGTGGGATTTTTTTTTTGGTTAACTTGTTTCTTACACAAGTTTGAAAGATTGAAAGACATTTTACATGTAACATCCCGCCTAAGCCAGGATGCTACCGGCAGGAGATAGGCTAATCCTGACTCCATAAGCCTCTGAATCTGATGAAATTTCGGCATGACCTTTGCTAAAAGTGCAACATGGATCAAAGTCCAGCACCTCAATACAACCTATAGGGCCCAACACATATCACATCACTAAAATAAATAACTCAAGACAAATACAACTGAGCTCCATGCCAAAAATGCGTATAAATAAAAACTTTTACAAACTTTAAACTTATACAACTAAACTTATAAACAACTTGACTCTTATACTCCCAAGACCTGGCGACTGGCTGACTGCAACGCTGCTATCCGGCTTCTCAAGCTTTGGTGTCTGTGGTCGACCGATCAGGTCACCAACCTGCAAAACTCAAACACTGTAGTGGTGTGAGTCATAAGACTCAGTAAGTAACTATGTTCATTCCTTGAGCATCAATCACAAGCAAGGTCTGAATTCCATTTTATATAATCTGAACTTTTGTGATTATGCACTTATATCACAGTCTGATTTATTTTTCTGATTCTTTATCCATTTATAAACTCATTACTAGTTACTAGTCTCTCTAACTATTCATACGTGAATTTTAAGCTATGTTTCTTATTTACGATCAACATCCATGTTATACTTATTAAGTTCTCATATATCTAATCATCAAAATAAATTCCATTACGCTTCTGCTGCACTATTCTGTTATCTTATTACTTACCTACGTACTTTTTGCTATTCTAGATTGGTTACTTATCATACTTATCTTTCTTTTATTTCTTTGAAATATCATCAAATCGGATTATAAAATAATCTTTCTATTATACCTTTATCATATAATCTTCATTCATGAATACATATATAAATGTAATTCATATTACCATCAGTAATATTTACCAAAGGTTTCATCTGTGTAAACATATAACTTATACAAACATCAATCAAGGGTGTACTAATGCTATCATGCATCATGTCACTTATATGCAATTCATGTGGATTCTAGAATATATATAGTCAATATGCATAATTTATGAATTATACTTTACTTTATCATGACATGATTTAATAAAATACCTTTTGAAAACCTTTTTCTGAAGAAACTGTTTTCTAAAAACTATTTTCTGAAACTCTTTATAAAGTCCGTCTTTTTGAAATGCTGTTTTCTAAAAATTGTTCATCTGGAAACCGTTTCTGAAAACTGAAGTCTCTATCTGAAATCTGTATTTCTGAAAACTGATTACTGAAATTTAACTTTTGAAATTACATACTGAAAATCTGAAAACTCCATAATGAAAATCTGAAAACTGTGTACTGAAATCTGAAAACTGCTCTACGTCCAGGACCATAACTCAACTAGACGTCTCTCTTGCACCCAGGACCATAACTCAATTGGGTGTACTCGATACCCAGGACCATAACTCAACTGGGCATCTCTGAAAATCAGGATTTCGGGACCCTGTAGCCCCTAGTCCTGCTCGAGGATCTGAGAGCGTCCCCTCAGTCCTCCACATGTGCACATGCGTCTATATCCGTCAATTCCAAATTATCCGTCAATTTCAACTGAATCTGAAGTTACATACTGGAGTGAGGTTTTACCTCATGCCCCGAAAAGAAAAAGAAATAAAACCATAATCCATATCTCAAAACTGTAAAACATTTTCTGAATACATTTTCTTTCAAAAGCATTTGAAACTTTTCCTTAAAACTATTTAAATTTCAAAATCATTCTTACTTCCTTATCAATTTCTAAAAATCATAAAATACATATATGCGTTCTATATCCTTATGCTTTCACTTACTCTAGTCATGCTTTCTTATAAAATTTTATATCTTAAGTTGTCATAAAATCAAATGCATACTAATAAATTAATGACATATAAATGTTGCTCTTTTCATGCTTTCATCTTTACTCACCTTAAGGAATATATATATATAAAAAAAAGGTAAATCACTTTTCATAATTTATCAAGAATTATATTTACATTTCATACTCTCTAGTATATTCCTCATACACATTTTCATCCAAGCTTCCTAATAATATAGGTCATATATCAATCTTTATACATCATTAACCTTTACTTATAATTACCTGTGTGTTAACTCATCATCACAGGCTTCAAAAGGTTAAAAACATGTATCCATACTTAGTCAAACACAGTATGAATGTACATACATGCTACTAAATTACATCAATCCACACTGTATAAATAAACATAATCATGCTCAAGTTTAACATGCATTAACACTTCTAAAGCTTGCATCTATAAATGCTACTCACTAATTTCATGTTTATATATATCGATATTATTATTATTATTATTATTATTTTCAAATTATTTCATATTGCAGGGGGCTAGTCAGGCAAGAGATTCTAAGGGCTGTTTTAGGACTTATTTAAGGGGTTCACTAAGATCATCTAGAACTGGCTAGGAGCAGATATGGAGTTGTTTCCAGTAGCTATATACTTATAATTTTCACCTTAGTATTACTTTCGATTTCCCAAGTCGAAGTCATAATATCTAAGCACACATTGACCCTCATTAGTCACTAAGTATTATAATGTTCCCTTAAAACGTTTCTTTTCAATAATGGTTACACTCTTGACAATAATTTATACCAATTCTATTATAAAGTTTTTATATAGACTTCAAAATATTAGATTATATCTACTTTCTAAGCATCAACACTACCCATCAATATCTTTTCTTAAATTCTGATTTGAGTATTCTCAACACTCCCTATCATTTTTAAACAAATATTAAGGTCTAATACAAAGAGCATAGCAACTCCCATTATCACAAACTGTCATAGCCCAAGCATCCTCCTTCCTAACTAACCAGTTTTCGAAGCTTCAATTCTCTATACGTTTCGTTTTCATTACTATTATTATTTTATTTATTTATATATATTTTTTTAAATTGGAACCATCCATTACTGTCACATGACATTCTCTATAACCAAAATCCTTTAATTAAATTACCATTAAACAGCCCACCCCCCACGCCATAGTCCATAACCAAAGAAAAGGTCATATTTAAATTAAATTCCCTTTCTTGCTAAGACTTACAACCATTCACTCACCCAAAATACCTTTCTCAATTTGCTTACCCATAATACATTTCTCCCAGTAAATCGAAAATCAACAAAATCAGTTATACTAATCAAATAAATCTATCAAAAGGAACAATTTAAATAGAAATTATAGCATAAGTTGCTTACCGTTATATCCACGAACGAATTTAAATCATCAAATTACAAAACCCCTAATTCTTCCCCCTCTCAATCCTTCTTCTGTTTTCATTCTTACTGCAGGAACTCCAGCCTCCTTCAACAAATCCCTAATCTGGGAAATCCTCTAAGAGTCCTAAAATTAATTGATCAATAGCTAAATGAGTGTCTCCACATGCCTTCTGCGTGGCTTGGGCACATTTAATTTCTTTAATAGTGTGGTACTGGCAGGGATTTCATCAGGGGGTGGAGCTTAAGATGAGAGTTTCTTCAAAGCTTGATTGAACACTCGTTCTGCTGACTGTGCAACATTTACACCACCAGCACTTTTAATTGCTCATTGCCCCTTTTTCTTTTTCTCTTTTCCCGGTCTTTTTCTTCTTCATTTCGTCCCAGCTCCTTTTCTTTCGGCCTAATTGGCGCTCTTCTTTTCGGCCTCTCCCCCTGTATTAGCTGGGTGTATTATTATTTATTTATTTATTATTATTTTCTTTTTTTTTCTTTTTTTTTCCCCACTTATACACGTGTTTATCATATATATACAATACATTTTATGTAAGAAAAATCTAGAGAAATATGGAAAAATATATATATATATATATATATATATATATATATATATATTATATATTCTATATATATATATATATATATATATATGTATTCTAGAAATTTTCAAGATCTTTTATTACTTTTCTTAATTCCAATTTTACCCATTTACTGAAAAATAGATCTCGCGTTCGGACGCGGTCCTACGCACGAAATAAAGTTAACGCAATACGCTAAAATTACCCGGGATGTTACATTACCAATTATTGTATTTGGTATATGACTTTTAATTTTTTGAAAAACCACACACATCATCTTCATCGCTCTTCCTCTCCTTAGCCTAGGGCCGAAACTCTCCCCATTTTTCTCTCAAAGTGGCGTGAACCTAGGGTTCACATTTGATGATTTTTGATTCAAAAATCATGCATGCTAGCACATCAAATGAGTCATTCAAAGGTGTTAGGGAAACATATCCCTTGAGTTTGGAATTCAAGAATCAAAGCTTGGAGCTCAACATACAATAAAAGGAGGAGCTTGGAGCACTACACAAAGGAGCAAATTTTGAAATCCTATATCCTCATTGTCGATCAATGTGAGTACTTTTCCGCAACTTACATTGATTATTCACACAAATTTTATGCTTAATTGATTTTGGACTTGTTCTTTGAGAACCCAACAAAAACCTCATCGGAAAATCAATTGGAGAAAAATACATTATCTCAGGTATGTGTGAAAGACTTACTGAAATGATTAATCATGCTGATGCTTTTATTACTTTACCAGGTGGGCTAGACACATTGGAAGAAATATTCATAGTTGCGTCATGGATGAACTTGAACATTCACCGAAAATACATTGGACTACTTAATGTTGATCACTTTTTTTATTTTCTTTTAGTATTTTTTGAAGATGCCAAAAGACATGGGTTCATTTCGAAATCGGAAAAAGATATCGTCCTTACTGTAAGAAAAGCTTATGATTAATTGACCAACTCTTAGCTTATAAACCAAAAATCAACCTCATTCTTTCCAAGTTGAATTGGTCTGATAATGATCATGGTAAGAAGCGTAGAGTGGACTTGAATCTTAATCTGTAATTTTTTTCTTTTAAATAATCGTATATTCAATTGTCAATTCCACACTAATCAGATGATGTCTTCTAAACTCTACTTCTTCTTATTCAGACATTGAGGATAATGTCTCAATTTGGTTGGGGGGATAGTAGACTAGATAGTTTTCATTTTTATGTTTCATTGTTGTGTTTTACTTTCAAAAAAAATATTTTCGTTTTTGTGTTGTTGTTTCATGTAAAAAAAAATTATTATGTCGTTTTTGCTTTGTTGTTATTTTATGTGTAAAAAAAATATTTTGTGCTAATTTTCTCTTGTGCTTTTCAAAAAAAAATTACACGCAAACCAACAATAAATTTTTGACTAATCAAGTGGAATTGTTGTTCAGAGATGGCGGTAAAAGGAGTTTTCGCTCCTGACATGCATTTCAATATTTGTAACAAGTTATTTTTGTTCCTTTATTTTTGAATCATTTAAATTTATGAATTCTCCATAATATTGATTAAATTTGATCTCCATATGCTCATTTGACAGGTATTATCAATATACACAGTAACATATGATCATGGGTTGTAAGTGAAAATTTTATAATATTCAGTTCTTTAGTTTGTTGGAGGCAACACCTAAAGCCAGTGGAATTTATGTTTTTATTCAAAAAAATTAATCATGCTTTTACTTAGTAACCAGACATCTTGCCTCTGCAAGCAGTGATTGTTCGCGTAAAATAATAGAGCTGGAGTTTGTAAAAAAAATATGTACGAATAAGTTCAATTTCGTAGCCTCTCTAACTCGAGCAATTAAGTCCGTACGAGTGTTTTAACACTTAGTGCCCTAAGGCCAACTGGTCTGGGAGTCACTAGCCCATAGCTCGTTAGGTTAAAGAGAAAACTTAAGGAAATCAGACACTTCTTCTTTTCAACAACTGAGATTCGAGCAATTAAGTCTGTAGGGTGGTCTTAACACCTAGTGCCCTAAAGCCCACTGGTTTGGGAATCACTGGCCCAAAGCTCATTACAAGGATTGAAGATGTATAATTATTATTTTTTTAAAAAAAAAAAACTATTTTTGTATTTAAAAATAAACTTCCATTATCAAAAAGGTATGAACTCTAATATAATTTTAGCACAAAAATATTACTCTCTTTTCAACAAGGCCTATGATATTGTGGGCACATTGAATTGATTAATATCATGTTTTATGTATGTATGGAAGAAGAGTAAAAGGTACAATAGAATTTACTTATTTAATTATTTAGAAAGAAAGAAAACAATTATTAACTTGGATAAGAATTTTTCTTTTTTCGTTTAAATTACCATGGACTAGTAATAAGCTGGTTGGGGGGTGTGATGAGTATTAAAAATGTACACTTAATAAAGAGAAATTAATCATTTTACATTAATATTTTCATTAATCTCCTTAATTTAGCATGTTTGTTAAATAATAATTATATTTATGTTTTATTGTGTACGTAAAATACTACTTCGGAAGCTCAACTGGAAAAATAGATATGAGATCTGAATTCCAAGACCCATAAAACCCAAAAAGAGCATGCAGCTAGATTCAATTCGTACTTAGAAAATATTCACCGTGTTTAGATTGACAACAAAATGAGGTTATGATATATTTATCCACACATGTATTTTATTATTGTTATTATTATAATATATATTTATATAATATATATAATATATTTTGGAGGACCCACCAAGATTTTATATATAAAATCTTTTTTATATATTATATTGGAGATCCCACCAAGATTTTATATATATAATATTATTATATATTAATATATTAATTAAATAAAAAAACAAAAACAAAAACAATTGCTTTCCATATTTCGGTGAAGCATCTCCATAGAATTCTCTCTAGGGTTTTATGAAGGGTCCTAGCTCTTGTGTGTTTTACTTTCCAAGCTTTCTTGTAATTTATTTTTCTTTCAATAATAACATTATGAGTGTTTTTATTCAAATCATAAGTAGCTAATTTCATCATGCTGGGGTAAAGGGTGAAGTTTTTTAATATGAAAATATAGATTTATCTTATTTATATTATAATATATAAATTGTAATCTAATAATTAATACTTAATTTAAATCTGGATTAATTATTGACAAACTTTGTTACTGCCTATATGGCCGGTTTTATTTTTTGGCATAATTGAGTACTTAACTAAACTTATTATGGACAAATGTTATCACCGCCTTTATAACTGGTTTTATTTATTTTGCTAGAATTAATTCCTGAAATAAATCAACTGGGTAATAATAACAATTTATATATTATAAAAATCAGATTTTTAAATTTAAAATATTAAAAGTGGATCCCTTAATCTCGGTATTTTATTTTATTGTTGCAATTTAATTTAAAATTTTCAATCATTTCAAATAATTCATTCTTTTTATTTTTTACTCGAATTATTATTTTATCTTATTATATTTATTCCATGTGGATCGACCTCGGATTTATCAGGTTATTTTATCACTTCGACATTCTTGTAATTGGGATTAAAGAATCACTTTGTGAGTATGTCAGGAATCCAGTCAACATTATTCGCATGGTAGATTACATAGAAGACTCCCTAGGACCTTCTTCAGGTCCAGTCGGCTAGAGATTTTCCTGGAGCTTCATCTAGTCCAATAGACAGGAACATCCCCTTTAACTCTTGTCGAGTCAGGTTGAAGACCTGGACCTTCATCTGGTCCAGACGACATAGAAGTTCCCATGGACCTTATTCAGGTCCAGTCGACTGGAGATTGTCATGGACCTTCGTCTGGTTCATTCGACGGGAACATTCCCTATGACTCTTGTCGAGTCAAGTTGAAAATATACACCTTCACCTGGTCCAGACAACATATAAGACTCCCCTGGAACTTCTTCAGGTCCAGTCGGCTGGAGATTGTCCTAGACTTTCATCTGGTACAGTCGACATGAACATTCCCCATGATTCTTTTCGAGGTAGGTTGAAGACCTAGACATTCATCCGGTCCAGATGACATAGAAGACTCCCTTGGACCTTATTTAGGTCTAATCGGCTGGAGAGTATCTTGGACCTTCATTTGGTCCAATCGACGGGAACATTCCCCATGACTCTTGTCGAGTCAGGTTAAAGACCTAGATCTTTATCTGGTCCAGATAACATAGAAGACTTCCCTGGACCTTCTTCAAGTCTAGTTGACTAGGTTATCCTGAACATTCAATCTGGTCTAGTCGACTGAAGACTTTCCCGGACCCTCAGCAAGACTGGTCGATTATAGGTTATCATGGACCATCATTAAGTCCAATCAACGATACATTCTCCGTGACCCTTGTCTGGTCAGACTGACTCCTGGGCCTTTATTTGGTCTAGTCGACTGAAGACTCTCCCAGACCATCATCAGGTTTGATCGACTGAGGATTATCCTGAATCTTTATTTGGTTTGGTCAAACATGATATGACCCTCGTTTGGTCCAAACGGTATTAAAGACTAGGTACGCTTGCATTTTTAATCAAACCCCAAATGACATACTCATGGAATACTCTCCAAGCCAATGACTCATTGACTTAGAAAGTATAGGACAAATTGTACGACCAAATTTGGGACAATGTCCAAAAAATAATTATATCTTCGGTCCATGGATCAAACAAGACCTTGATTAGTATTAAACGGCCCTGAACCGAGTCATGGGAGCGATCCACAAGCCCTTAGGTTCTCAGAGGAAAAAAACCCATATGACCTTGAGGCTTCTGAGAGCCCATACGACTTATAAAGGTTTCAGTAAAATCCTAATCATGTTATTTGATGTCCCATTTGATAATAACGAGCCAGTCTATGCCATAGCCTCTTCTTAATAAGGAAACTGAGTCTTTGGATTATGACGAACTACCTACAAACACGGTAATGTAATCCAAATTTCATAAGGATTACACATTATCCTGAATATCTAGGAACTCATAATACAATCCCAACTCTACTACCCTCTCCTAAAAGGATTGGAATTCAATTATTCCAAGCAATCCTAATCTAACTTGAAGGCTACTTTATAGCCTATAAAAGGAGAGTGGGTCCAAGGGTTTGAGGCATTCAAGTTTTGGCACTCATACTGAAGTACTCAAAGTATACAATACCCCTTAAACACTAGCTTACAACCCTCACAGCAATCAGACTGCAAAGTTCAAGGTAACCCTAAACCTTGTTCTTTCATCTCTTTCCGCTCGTCTACCCCATTGACTTGAGCGTCGGAGTACCTACGGAATCCACCACACCGGTGGGTAGATACTCTGCACTCACTTTAACTTTGTATTATAGGCCGAATGTGAAATTCAATGTCTATAATTTGGCACCCACCGTGGGGCCCCGATGATTTTTAAGAAAGCAAAGATCTATCAATCTACGAGGCGCGTAAACAGACCAACACATATGGCTTTAAGCAGCGAAAACACACTAGACGTAGCTGCTGAATAGTTGGCTTCCTTTCAAGAATGCAGAGCACCAACACCAACCTCCAGAAGTAATTGGTTGCGGCGCAAAACCCAAGATCACCCCAACGACCCCATCATCCAGAGTAACCTCTTAGGGGCATTCGATGTCGTGGCTGGCGACGTCCACCACCAGACGACCACCTTTAGACCCGCCAGACAGATCACCATATCCCTCCTATGATTCCAACACAACAAGTCGTCTCCATTATGCGCAAAGAGATGCAGGACTTCAAAGAAGCAATTCTCTCCAACCAACCTGAGGTGAGGCTACCGGTGACGAAGAGTCGGGCTGAGATAATTTTGGACACTCTTTTCCTAGAGACCGTCACTTATGTAGAACTCCCATGAAAGTTTATCCCCTCAGAAATGAGGTTATATGATGGATCCATGGACCCAAATGACCATGTTATCCACTACAAGTATAAGATGATGTCTACAGCCCTGGATCCACACCAATGGGAATCTCGAATGCGTAGATGGTTCGGAGATACATTAGCAGGCCCAACCCTCACTTGGTTTATTAACCTCCATTACCGGTTTATCAGATCATATCAAGAGTTAGTAGACAAGTTCGTGGAGCACTTTCCAAGCTCCTATAAGCTTGAGAAGACTACGGATGACCTCAATGTAATCTAACAGTGGAAGGGAAAACCTCTATGAAGCTAACTAGCTTATTTCAATAAGGAAAGGATATCAGTACTAGATCTCTACCAGCCAACTTCCGTAAAAGCCTTCAGTAACGGTCTACTCATAGATAGTGGGCTTTATAAGAAGCTAACAAAGTTTCGATGCTACACCATGGACCAGGATTTGACCCGAGCTCAAATTAAGATTAGATGGGAGGAGGAAAAAATGAATAGAAAGCCAGAGAGTTCCACTAGCCATCATGGAGAGAAAATCCAAAATCCCACCAAACGGCCTAGAGACCTTGTTAGTAGGGCTCCACAGCCAGCAGGCATGAGGGCTCTGTAAATGAGAGAGCATCGTCCATCTAATCGAAATTACGAGCGTCGGCCCTTGTCCTACATGGTTCATAACCGGTCATCTCCAAATAGGCCAAGGCTCTCAGACTACAAATTTAACGTATCCCCCGATGAACTGGTCTCAGCCCTAAAAAAGAGAGGAAACAAAATAAGATGGCTCGTACGCCCTAGGGATAGGTCTTCAAAGAAGGACACAAGTAAATAATGCGAGCTCCACCGAGACTATAGGCACACGACAACCGACTGCGTTGCCTTAAAGTTAGAGGTTCTTGAGTTATTGAACAAATGATATCTAAAAGACCTGCTTACGAAGAAGGGCAATGCTACAATGGCCTGAATGGATGAAAGAGGCGAGCGAGAAGATATCCCTTCACCACCACCACTAATTAACAACAATGTTAACCTCATTTCAGGCAGATCCGAACTCAGTGGCATCTCTTACTCAACCGCCAAACGACATGCAAGGAATGCTGCAGTCGGGACGTCCCAGCCTACAAAGTCGCCCAAATGGGCGTTTACCAATCTAACCATCGAATTCACCGATGATAGGAGTTCAAGTCAAACGAACCTCCATCATGAACCCTAATGATTTTCTTACAATTAGATAATTTCATGATCAAGCGGGTACTGGTGGACAATAATAAAAAAAATAAAGATCTTTTATTCCCATTCAGTAAAAAAAAAAAAAAAAGTTATATGATAAACAATAGCTTATAACGGTAAGTAATGACTTCTTTTTTTAATATTTAAGCATAGCATGACTAGTCGCGTAAGGAATTTCCCTCCTCATCCTGAGAAGTTCTTGGTCCCAAAATATAGAAGTAAAAGCTTAAGTTCAACATATATGTCTTGGTGCTATGCTAATCAGCCACAACTACAGTCTAACAGTCTCACCCTTAGTTATTGTTATTTTTCGAAGCTCTAACGAACACATCCAATCAACCGGGAATCCCAATTTTCACATTCTACATCTGCTACTACTAGAGTGGATAATGCCTCGTCATTCTAAATTATTTTTATTGTATTTGCTCTATTTCGTCGAGCCTTGTACAAAGGTAGACGGAACACTAACAAAATCTCTATTCACTTCTCCAAAGTTTCCACAACTCGCTTCTAATTAGAGATGACAAAATTCGAATCTAGACTCGGATCCGCATGAATCTTAATCCGGATATGGTTTAGTGGATCCAGATCAATACCCGGGTATATCTGGTCTACATCCGAGTAGACCAGACAGGTCCAGAATCTCGAATTATTTATTTTTTAATTTATATTCTTTTTTTTAAAAAAATAATTAATTACAATATTTTGAATTTTATTTTTATATTTTATACTTTTTACTAAATTTTAATTCCATTTTTGTACTTTCTAATTTTATTACTATTATATTTACATTTATTTTTTATTTTTTTAATATTAATTAATATTCAATTGCAATTGCGTTAGAGGTTGAATCCTTCACTATATGCGTGCTAAAAATTTGGGTGGTTACAAGTACAAGTCGTTAAAGTAAAGGAATGGTGGAGTGAAGAAGTCTTCTGTATTACAAAAATTATGGTAGATATAAGGAAATCCAAAATAGGCTTAATTTTCAGCCCGACAGACCCTGAAATCAGACCCTATTGGCTGACCCTGAAATCAGACCCTCACGTCAGACCCACATAGCAGACCCACGCAGCAGACCCTGAGAGCAGAGGCAGACGCTGAGAGCGGAGGCAGAGGCTGGGGAGCAGAGGCAGACCAGCAGAGGCAGAGGCTGGCAAGCAAAGGCAGAGGCTGGCAAGTAGAGGCAGACCAGGAGAGGCAGAGGCTGATGAGCGGAGGTAGAGGCCGATGAGCGGACCCAAAAATCAGCCACTGACATTCCAATAACCAAATCTTCACTATTCTGAGGCTTGTTGATCTCAACAATATCCTTAAAACAAATTCGTCCCCTACCGAAGGTGTAGTAGAACGTGAGACGATTATTTCCCAGGATACAACGGAAAACCAACGAGTATGGGCACCACCAAAACCCGTCACCAACGAACCACAAAAGTGTTTGAACTCTTCCCAAACCAATAGCAAAAGTTGGCTGGGCCGGGCCCGCACAATTTTGTCCGGCATTCGTGTACGCAGGACGCGCGGGTGCACAAGAGCCAAGCCTGATTCGAATTTGATTTGCACCCCCCTGCGCGCGCACGTAGAGAGAGCCTCTATCCTTATAACACTTACCCATCTACATATGAGTAATCATATATAAAGACACTTTCTCTCTTATAGCCTTCCCATATGGGACAAGCTCATTTCCCTTTATTTTCCAACACCAATGGGTGAACTTTGAGCAACAATTTCTCATTCACCCAAGCACCATTTTAAGCATATGAATATACCATTTCAAACTACTCAAGGAGGAGTATCCTAATCATTCATAAACAACCACTAACACGAAGTGGATCATGCTTAAAAAGGTGCCTCAAAATGCTTATTCATAAGCATTTTCCAACATCTTCTATATATATATATAGAAACATGCTTAAAATATTATAAATTCCAAATCAAAAGCCATGTATGAGTTTAAAAGAGTATCCTTGTATGAAATTTCCAAGGATACTTGGGAGATCTTAGAAACCATATATGACTAAATTATAGTTGTTAAGAACTCTAAACTCTGAACACTGACCACTAGGTTTGAGGATATAAGGATGAATGAAAATGAAACTTTCGATGATTTTTATGTTTAATTAATGACATAATGAACTCCAGCTTTAACCTATGTGAGATTATCCATGTCCATAAGATTATAAGAAAAGTGTTAAAGTTCCTACCTGAAAGATTTAGACCTAAAGTCACTACTGTAAATGAGAGTGAGGATATAGACGTCTTGAGAATAGAAGAGATTGTAGAATCCTTACAAACTTATGAACATACTTTACCTTTCCTAGAAAGAACACTGCCATGAAATCTTCTAGCTAGAAAGGATTTTAAGGAATTTTTTTTAGGATGATTACTCTTCCACTACTCTGACTGAAACTGAGTTATCCCTATCTGTTAGAAGATTCAACAAATGTTTGAATCATAACAAGGATAGTGAAAGGATAAATAAGAGAAAGTCATAAAACCTTGGGAGAACTCTAAGTAAGCTCTTGTGGGGTTTTTTATTTTATTTTTTGATTTATTATGTTGTTGTTGTAGGCTGGTATGTTGTTTTGGAAGCATTTGATCTCTTAGTGAGGTTGGATAAATTGGAACATTATACGGTGGTTATTGGATTGTAGCCTTAGTCGGTTGCGCATGGGAAATATTGAGGACAATAAATGGGTCATAAATTTATTTTTTATGTTTTTGGTGGGTAAAGTTTGTTTGTGTTGGATCAGTGTGTTGATCATTTCCATAACAAACCAAATTCAATTAAATTGTAATGGATTTTGAAAATTTCGGAGTAATTGGATAAACATTTAAAAGAAATAAGATGAAGAATTCAAAGTTCACGTTCGTCTCAGTGTTCGAACGAAACCTTTCAGTAATTTCACGTTTGAATTGTGTTCATTTTAGCATTCGAACACAATCTTCCAGTGGCTTCATATTCGAGTCACATTCGTTATCACGTTGGAACGTTGTTTGCATAACAATGCGCGTTCGTCACATGTTTGATTTTAACAATTCTCCCACTTGGAAACTTGATTGAGAACCAATCAGTTTCCACACCATCCGTGAGTAGCTTTTAATTGATGAGAATATTCATTCTCTGTTCTGACATGTGGCATAGATGCCACAACATGGAAGCTTCCTCTCCAAAATCCAGTGAAGTCACTGATGCAGTTGCTTTCTGAATTGAGTCTCCCAATAGAGTATACAAGTTTGCTGAGATCTTTTCAGCTTTCAAGACTATAAATTCTCATTTTACCATATTTGATACCTCATTTTCAACAACGGTCTTGTATCCGAGATCATCTAACTGTCCAACTGACATAATATGTTTCTTCATTCCCACAACATGTCGAACATCTTGAACAGTACGGATTGTACCATCTTACATCTCTATTTTGATAGCTCTAATTCCAGTAATTTTCAAGGCATGATCATTGCCTAGAAAAATCGATCCTCCAGAGACAGGTTAATAATGACAGAACCATTCTCTCATAGAGGTCATATGCCATGTTGCTGTAGAATCAAAAAATCATGCATCACTTAGCTGTTTTCTATTATTATTTGACACCATTACTACTTCACTGTAAAGTGCGCCACCTTCTTCATAAGTACTTGCAACACATCCCTGAGATTTTGTTGCGACATGAGCTTTTTCTGCATCATCCTTCATATTCTAACAATCTTTCTTGACGTGCCATTTCTTGCCACAATTGTAGCATTTAACATTCTTCTTAGTTTTTTATTTTGATCTATCATGGTTTTGACTCCCACTTGAGCCATGTTCCGTTGATCTCTCTCTTGTCATCGACAATGCTTCTGCTTATTGTGAACTAGATGATCTATCTTCCTTATTTTTGCACGTAAACTCATCCTCCAGAGCAGCAACTGCAACTTTGTCAAAGATTAGATTTCCAGTGACGACATTACTTGTCAAGTTGATGATAAGTTAATCATACAAATCAGATAGACTTTGAAGTAGAATCTCTGAACGTTCATTTGTAGATATACTATAATCCAACACAGTGAGTTGGGAAAATAATGTATTCAAGTTTTTGATGTGATCCGTCATGGATATGGACTCACTCATTCGAAGAGTGTAAAGTCTCTTCTTCAAGAAGATCTCGTTGTGTAGTAACTTGACCTCGTACAATTTGGTAAGTGATTCCCAAATCTATTTTATAGTCATCTTCTCTGCAACGCTAGATAACTTAGAATCTGTTAAGGCTAGATACAAATTACCCATAGTGTTGTCATCCATATCCTTCCATTTTTCATCAGTCATTCCATTTAGTCTCTCTCCAATTTCCGCCAAGTAATTATCTTTTCTCAAGATTGCTTTTATTTTAAGTTTCCATAGGGAAAATTTGCTCCCATTGAACTTCTCAATTTAGAATTTTCTTGTCATGTTTTTTATGACGATCAGCTTCTCACTTGAACTGGCTTTTTCTATTTCACCGTGAATAGTATCATATTAAATATCGTATAAGTGAATAGTATCATATACGTGAATAATATTATATATATGAATAGTATCATATATGTGAATAGTATCGTATATGTGAATAGTGACGTATATATGAATAGTACTATACTGTATATGTTAACAGTCTCTGTGAATAGTCTCCGTGAACAGTAACCCTGAACCTGAAGCGCTAATACCACTGATAGGGGATTGGGCTGAAATTAGCACATAAGTAAAGTGAAATTGAGAATAATTGTTAGTTTAGGAGGCGTTGCCTACCATATAATAGTACAATAATAATTAGGAGGTTTAGCCTACCATAAATCTTAACAATAAAATAAAGTAATGAACACAGATTAAACGTGATAAAACCCTCAATATGAGGGAAACGTCCACAGACAAAAGCAGAAGGATTTCACTATAGTGGAAATAATTTTACAGCCTCTCTCTAAACACAATGAGTAAACAATCTCACACTCTCTCAGAATAGGAGAATTACAACTCTCTCACAAACTCTTAAGAAGAAATAATATTTTTCTCTCGTAGAATACATTGGACGTGGTTGAGAATAGAATGAAGAAAATAATAAAATGAAGCCTCTATTTATATGTATAAGCACTACAAAAATTATGTCCTTTAGCATCGAAAATAATCGACGCCAAAAGTCACACGTTCGACGCAAATGAGAAATAGCGTCGAAATATTTATACGCCAAAATGTGGACGAAAATGATATTTAGCGTCGAAACAGAGATTTTCGACGCTAAAAACTGTCAGTTTGCGTCCAATTTATTTCGATGCTAAATAAAAGTTCTTGACGCTATAGTTCATGTATTGCGACGAAACAATTCGACGCTAAAAATTAGACTTTTAGCGTCAAACCGAAACGACGCTAAAGTAAATTAAAAAATAATATTTGTATACTTAGAGCGGCGATTTTTAAACTTTTAGCGTCGAACTATTCGACACCAAAAAAACATTTAGCTTCGAATAATTTGACGAAAATAGTTTTAAAATGTTTTTTTTTAAAATATTAATTTACATAATTTTGCTCTAAAATAATTATTTTAATATTTTAAAAAATTTTATTATTTGAAAACAAATTCCTGATTAATAACACAATTAGGAAATATTCTAATAATTATTTTATTATTATAATGAAAATTTATTAAAAAAATATATATTATATTAAAACTATTTGTTCAGAATGTTTATACAAATGGATATAAAATTTATTGCTACTGTGATGGGGGGCGCTCGAGCCCAATGCACCCTGACTGAGTGAGGCCTCCAACAACTCCTGGAAAGCCCGTATATGCTGGTCGAACTGCTCCAACTTGTTCTCGTGGTCCACTTTGACCTGTTGTAGCTCCTCCTTAGTCTTATTCAGCTCATCTTGGGTGGTGGATAGCTGGTCTTGGGTGGTAGCTAGTTGGTCTTGGGTGGTGGCTAGCTGGTCTCGAAGACACGAGTCATTGTCTGAATAAACAGTAGTGCGTGCAGATGACGTCAGCTTCTTACGAGTGCCCAGGCCGACGTTGTAAGCTGTCTGGTTCTTGAAAACCAATTGCGACAACTGCTCATCTGGTATCGGGTCAGACCTTTTCTCATGAGTTTAATGTTGGAGCTCCATCATTTTGTTCTGTTTAAAAAAAAAATAAGTTAATGTTAGAATTTGAAAAAAAAAATTAACATATATAATAATAATTATTTTATTTTAAAAACTTAAACTTACATAGCAGCGTTCGGCTTCTTCATTTATTCATTTTTTCTTCTCATTGTAATGCGTCACTCGGAAAAAATCTGGAAAAGATTGCACCTCACATGTGCTACTCTGTTAAAAAAAAATACATTTAGTATTATTCCACATTAGTAAGAATAATGAACTGTTAAATTTCATATTAGGATATATTTACCTCAGAATGTTCGTCATGATGTTGGATAAATGGCTTCAAACCTCCACGATGGTTAAAACGCAAGTGACTTCGATTTTCCGCATTTGCGTGACATTTATCCTGCATTTAACAACACTATAAGTACCAAAAACAAAAAGAATTATAAATTTCTGTTTATTTTAAAATTTACGTCGTGTTTCTTGTTAGACCAAAGCTCACATAAGTGTTGGGGTTGGTGCTCAGAGCGCCAATCCAGACCGTATTTATGTCTGATTCATGAATACGAACATCCCATTCTTTCCATAATATTACTTATTTATGGTTGCACTTCTTGTTTTTATATACGTATTCGATGTGATTACGATTAGATTGAAACTAAATATGGTTTAGTGATATGTATATATTAGACAAAGGCCTGATAATATATAATGCAGTACACAGTTACAAAGGTAGTTTGTAATTTACATTGGGAAGTGTCACTGCTAAATGTATATTATCAAATATAGTTCCTAGTAAAGATTCACTAACACGGGTCGATTAGTCAAATCTGTTGAGACCAGTACATGTCGTATATAGAGACTTGGTCCGATAGTTTATCCCAATGAACCATGAGTCTAGGGAGACTCGTATAGACGTGTAGGTGTTTATAGTGTATAAACACTGAACGACTCACAGAAGATTCTTAATGGATGGTACACCAACGTCAATAGGAATCTTCTCGGGTTGAGTAGCATAGTGGTCATTCGACTTGAGATACCACTGTGGATGTATGAGACATCCTCCACACTTAGATGGCAGTCACGTCACTGATCTATTTAGATTAGACCTCCGCCTGTTCGTTGGGTGTGGATCGATCCTCGGGATATCCTGTGTGTATCAAGATAGGATCCGTCAGTTCTGTGTACAGAGCATAGATAGTCCATATATGATTAGTAGTCTGTTAAATCTATGGCCACGGTATACTTTAGAAGTGAGTTCCGAATGTTATTTAGAGATTTCTAATAGATACGTCGACGAGATAATACCTAAAGAGATTTGACGTTTACATCTATATCTCTGGGATTATCCGGATACCTGTGACAGAGGGATTATACGTATGCAATGACCTCAACCTGTATGATTCAACTAGTTTATCTGTGGTCGTCATAATTTACGGGTGGGTAAATTATGGACACGAAATTGGATTTTGTGACGGATATACCTGAATCTAGAGAGTCTCACTAATGAAACATACTCGTAGAGCACTAGGGGCGACTTTTATAAATACTGGTGATTATTTATAAATCGTTTAAACGTTAAACGAAAAATACATGCGAACGGGCCGAACCGTCATTTCCTAATTAATGTGTATTTGTATTTAATATATGATATTATTAAATACACATTAGTAAATTGCCAAATAAAGGTATTTGATATATATCATTAATATATGTATCTGAGATATTTAAAGTAAATATAATACATATATTTGAGATATTTGTATTTAATTAATTAATTAATTATTTAAATGTTAAATAATTAATATAATTAAAATATAAATATTTTACCAAATGATAAAGTTAGGAAATGATTATAAGTGTAAATGTTTGACTTTACATTAAAGGAAAATGTTGTCAAATTGGATTTGACTTCCTTGGATATTTATTTTAAATTGTTAAAATTGAATTTTTTTTTTCCTTTATTTTTGTTAAATTTCGACCATCACCCTTAAATAAATATAAGTATTATATTTTTTAAGTTGCAATTGTTGACTTGTTGATTATTCATTAAAGTTGTAATGATAATGGATGCAAGTTGATAAACTAACTTTAATTGAAACAAAAAATATCTAGATATTTTATAAACACCCTAAATTTCGGCCAAGGAAAATTTTGGGGAGTATATATTGTTTTGTTTCACTTTTAGGGTTTAAGGAGTTCATAAGTTATCAAATGAAACACAAAAATATTTGAGAGAAAAGCTTGAAGGCTAAAGGAAGATGGCTTGGAAAATCATGGTTTTGTAAGTTATTTTTCAAAGTCTTCAACATGAAAATTGTTTCTAACATGCTTAGCATCATTTTGTGTTGCTTTGGTGTTATCTCTCTTCTTATAGTTTGTGTTTATTTTGGTTGTGAACTTTGATGAAAGATTGAAGCATGTAAGTAAGCTTGAAATGGTTTC
This sequence comes from Zanthoxylum bungeanum, assembly GCA_019454045.1. NCBI lineage: Eukaryota > Viridiplantae > Streptophyta > Magnoliopsida > Sapindales > Rutaceae > Zanthoxylum > Zanthoxylum bungeanum. The sequence continues at coordinate 181,672 of SKCR01027544.1, read as the reverse complement.
AAAACTTTACTTTTGATTTTTAGAAAATCAAGTTGTCATTCTAGAGTTGGTTGATGAGCGGAAAATATATCAATATTTACCGCCCCTTTTACTTAATATTTTGTTTAGTTTCTCGGGTTTGATGAACGTTTTGATGTGTTTTAGTTTATTTTGCAGATAAAATAATATCGGGTCTCAATGAAATCATTTAGGATGAAATATGGGTCAAATAAGGGCAATTATTGGACTTGATATTTTAATTTTGGAGATTGGAAACTTGAAAGGGTGTTTTGACGAAGTGCAGTTTTGGAAATTCCAGTTTTGCGCATCTATCGTATTTTGGGCATAACATTTTACTCAGATATCGGATTGAGCTGATTCAAGTTCCAGATTAAAGAAGACTCAAAGATCTACAACTTTTAAAGACAAAATAATTTCGAATTTTGAATATTTCATGCCCGAAATTGATGAACCATCCAGAAGTGTGTAGTGTGTAATTATTAAAGTCACTTTCAATCATTTTCAAAGCAAAAAAATAAATTAATAAAAAAATAATAAAAATTATCAAATCATCACCAAACATGATAAGAGATTAGTGGATCAATTAATAATGGATTTGGTGGAGCAATTAATGGAGCAATTAGTAGAGCAATTAATAATTGATTTGGTGGATGATTTGATGGAGGCAAAATTTTGCCTATAAATACCAAGCCATTTCATTTGTAAAATTCATACTTTCTTCTAAGGAATTCCTTAAAAATACTAAGAAGATTGTATCTTGTTTGTTTATTTACAGCTTTCAGTAATTAATTTTCGCTTTCGCACTTTCTTTTCTTTACTTTTCAGTTTTTACTTTCCGCAATTTACTTTTACACACAGTACTTTTCTTTCTTTAATTTTCAGTTTTTACTTTTCAGTAATGAGGAGGTAACTCCCCTTTGCTGGGGTAAAAGGTAAAACTTTTATTACTAATATTTAGATTAATCTCCCTTAATTATAATATATAAACTAGTTAAAACCTGACTTAACGAGGATACCGCCATATTGGTCGGTTGGTAATTATTTAAATTGGTTTTAACCTGACTAAACTGGATACCGCCTGATTGGTCAGTTGGTAATTAATTATTAATTTGACTTAATCTGGATACCGCCTATATGGCTGGTTGGTAATTATCATGCAAAGTTAATATATTATATTAAGGGAGATATCTAAAATAGAAGTAATAAAAGTGGATCCTTTTACCTCAGCATTTTCTTTTATTGTAATTTTACTTTATTTACTTTTCAGCAATTTACTTTTCAGCAATTTACTTTTTACCAATTTACTTTCAGCATTTACTTTTCAGCATTTAATTTTCAGTATTTAATTCAGCATTTACTTTCAGCATTTACTTTTCAAGCATTTAATTTTCAGTATTTAATTTTCAGTATTTTACTTTATGTCTTTTATTTTATTTAAGTTTTTTACTACCCGTAAATATGTGTCGTAACTAAGCCAGTTATCTGGGGTTGTGATGAAATCCAATATCACTGGTTTATAAGGGGTTAAATTATAGTTTGGGTAATTTAAAGGTTACTTATTAAGTCTTAAGCTTAATGCGTCTTGTTAATTGGCCACTAATAAGATTGATGTGGTAAATCTAAAATAAACTTGACAAAGGAATTTTAGGTTTCAGCCTTAGACTTAATAACCCACGATCTTTCTTGAGGATAGATAACCCTTTAATAGATTTCCTTACAGGATAGGAATATACCTGTCGGGCGGGGGTAGCCATAATTGGAACTTAAACTTAATGAATCCAGATAATTTGGTTGACATAGACATATGGTTCAATTGGGTTAAACTGAGTATTTGCGTCTGACCATCGACAGAGGCTTTTGCATAATTAGTATTCCAGGTTAGTAAACCGATTTATTACACAAACATAAAATAACCACTTCATCTTTAAAATGATATTGGAAGAAATCACAACCCTAGATAGTTTTTATATTGAATTTTCTTAAAACCTACTTTCGAACAATTTTATTTACTTGTTTTTAAATTTAGAATCGTCACCATTTCAAATCAATCAAACAACCTGTTAGATACTAGTAATCATTTGACCTCATAAAATTAATAGATTAGATATTAAGTCCTCGTGGGATCGAAATTTTTATACTACTTGAACGATACGTGCGCTTGCGTTATACGTGTGTTTTACGCCGGTCAAGTTTTTGGCGCCGTTGCCGGGACTTTTTATCTTTTACTATTAGTTTAGGGGTTAGATACCGTTACTTGTATCTAATTTCGTTTTACTTATTGTTTTTGTTTTCTTGTGTTTCAGGTTCTCAGAAACTTCATGAGACGAACCAGAAGCTTTGAACTCCGACCGCTTGACACATAAATTGAAAGAACCATCAGACAGTTTCAAAGGGAAAGACGAGAAGGCCAAGAAGCTTTAGTCAACATGGAACCTGAACCTTTGAACGTTGCACCACCAATTCCCATTCGAGACAGAACCATTCCGGTGGTTGACAGACTCATTTCCTGTATTGTACTTCCTCCATTACCAGCAAATGCGTGTGACATCAAAACATGCATTCAGATGATTCAGCACTCAGTTCAGTTCGTGGAGAATGCAACTGAAGATCCTAATGCCCACATCAGTAACTTCCTGGAAGTTTGCGGCACTTTTAATTACAACAGAGCATCGGAAGAAGCAATGAGACTGCGTGTTTTCCCATACTCCTTGAAGGACAGAGCTAAAGCTTGGCTACATTCACTACCGGCAGGTTCTATCACAACTTGGAACACTTTAGCCACCAAATTTCTTACAAAGTACTTTCCACCAGCCAGAACCGGAAAGCTGAGGAATGACATCACATCCTTTGTACAACAAGATTCAGAATCCCTCTGCGAAGCTTGGGAAAGGTATAAAGATTTACTCCGGAAATGTCCTCACCATGAGATTCCAAAATGGCTTCAAGTCCAAACATTCTATAATGGGCTTTCTGGAATAATGAGAACCACAATCGATGCTGCTGCTGGAGGAGCCTTGATGGCAAAATGAGAAGATCAAGCCTGGGACCTAATCGAAGAAATGGCCAACAACAATTCCTTGTGGCCAACAGAAAGGAGCATGATCTAAAGAATTGCAGGAATTTATGAAGTTGGAGCAAACACAGCAGTGAATACCAGGCTGGATCAGATATGCAAATGTCTAGAAACACTTAGCACGCAAGTTGTGAACATCGCTGGAACCACAAGTTCACCATATGGAAGAGCACCAGAACCGAACCAACATGAAGAGACGGTGAATTATGTCAACAATTTCAACAGACAATGGAACAATCCATATTCCAACACCTACAATCCAGGGTGGAGGAATCATCCCAATTTTTCATGGAACAACAATTCAGGCCAACAGTAGAACTATCCACCACCTGAATTCCAGCAACAGAACAAAGGCCAGGAACAGACAAATGAACCAGGCATAACAGAAGTGTTGACCCACTTGAAAAAGATAGAAGCAAAACACGACTCTCACGCAGTAAGATATGATGCTATGTTTCAATCCCAAGCAGCATTAATTCAAAGTCAATCTGCTTCTATTAAAGCACTGGAGAATCAAATTGGACAACTGGCAAATGCTCAGAGTTACAGACCGCCAGGTACCCTTCATAGCAACACTGAGCCAAATCCAAGAAACATGGGGAAGGAACAATGTCATGCCATCATGTTAAAAAGCGGTACTGAAATCAACAAAGATGTTGGAGCCAAAAAAACTGCTGAGGAAGTTCCAAAATAAACAAAGCAACAGATGGAGGAAAAAGAAGCAAAGGAAAAAGAACAGATCACTCCACCTCCACCTTTTCCTCAACGTCTTTAGAAGAACAAATTGGACAAGCAGTTTTCTCGGTTCCTGGAAATCTTCAAAAAGCTGCATATCAACATTCCATTTGCAGAAGCGTTTGAACAAATGCCCACCTATGCCAAATTCATAAAAGATATTCTTTCATGAAAGCGGAGATTGGGAGATTACGAGACAGTAGCATTATCAGAAGAATGCAGTGCTATCATTCAGAGGAAACTTCCCCCGAAGTTGAAAGATCCTGGCAGTTTCACTGTTCCTTGCGTCATAGGAGAACATAACTTTGGTAAGGCTTTATGTGATTTAGGTGCTAGTGTTAACTTGATGCCTTTTTCTATTTTCAGGAAATTACAGATTGGAGAAACAATGCCAACTTCAGTCTCACTGCAACTTGCTGATAGAACGCTCGTATTTCCAAGAGGCGTAGTTGAGGATGTGCTGGTCAAGGTTGACAAATTCATTTTCCAGCAGATTTATTGTCCTTGATATGGAGGAAGACGCAGACGTGCCAATCATCCTCGGGAGACCGTTCTTGGCTACAGGTCGAACCATTATTGATGTACAAAAAGGAGAACTAACCATGAGGGTACAGGACCAAGAAGTAACATTCAATGTTTTCAAGGCCATGAATTTCCCAGATGATGAAAAGAAGGAGGAATGTTTCAAACTCGATGTGATACACAGTACCATTCAGAACTCTGATGAAAGACAAAGTTCTACTGACAAACTTAAAACATGTCAATTGCCTGTGGAGCCTAAAGATAAAGCATCTTTTGCACTGAAATAGCCAATTCTTGCTCTACAAGCAACATAAGAGAAAAAGTTCCACCAGCTTAACGAATTGGAGGAATTTCACAATCAGCCTTTTGAAGATGCCAAATTGTACAAAGAAAAGGGCAAGAAAAGACATGATGAGAAGTTAGTGCGCATTAATTTTCAGTATTTTACTTTATGTCTTTTATTTTATTTAAGTTTTTTACTACCCGTAAATATGTGTCGTAACTAAGCCAGTTATCTGGGGTTGTGATGAAATCCAATATCACCGGTTTATAAGGGGTTAAATTATAGTTTGGGTAATTTAAATGTTTACTTATTAAGTCTTAAGCTTAATGCGTCTTGTTAATTGGCCACTAATAAGATTGATGTGGTAAATCTAAAATAAACTTGACAAAGGAATTTTAGGTTTCAGCCTTAGACTTAATAGCCCACGATCTTCCTTGAGGATAGATAACCCTTTAATAGATTTCCTTACAGGATAGGAATATACCTGTCGGGCGGGGGTAGCCATAATTGGAACTTAAACTTAATGAATCCAGATAATTTGGTTGACATAGACATATGGTTCAATTGGGTTAAACTGGGTATTTGCGTCTGACCATCGACAGAGGCTTTTGCATAATTTAGTGTTCCAGGTTAGTAAACTGATTTATTACACAAACATAAAATAACCACTTCATCTTTAAAATGATATTGGAAGAAATCACAACCCTAGATAGTTTTTAATATTGAATTTTCTTAAAACCTACTTTCGAACAATTTTATTTACTTGTTTTTAAATTTAGAATCGTCACCATTTCAAATCAATCAAACAACCTGTTAGATACTAGTAATCATTTGACCTCATAAAATTAATAGATTAGATATTAAGTCCTCGTGGGATCGATATTTTTATACTACTTGAACGATACGTGCGCTTGCGTTATAGGTGTGTGTTTACGCCGGTCATTGGTAAGCCACTCCTTGGTGACTTAGAATTGTTCTAGAGTTTTTTCAAAGTGGTGAGGCTAGATTGGTGAAGTATTGAATGGATTAAAGTGTTAGATTTTGTAAATTTGGTGAAATTGGAAAATTTGAAGAAATTGAAAAATTGGGGTTTATAACCCACTCCAAATTTGGAGATTTTCATATATATGATGTATTATGGTATGAATATGATGCATGTAAAATTTTAGGTTGTTTGGATTTGATCTTGGCATGTTTTGAACTAAATGGACCAAATTGTAATTAATTGAAAATTTTGGGTGGACCACGGTATTAGACTAAAAATTGGGGATTTGTGTGAAATCTGATTTTGATGCGTTGGATGTGTTGAAAAACATTTTAGAAATGATTTAGAATCATCCAAAATTGTATTTGACAACTTTTGGACTAAAATGATCAATTAACAAAGTTTTGGGGCAATTCGGTAATTACCAAGAAATTTGATTTCTTGTGTAATTTTTTAGAATTTGATAATTTTATAATTAAATAAATAAGTTTATTTAATTGATCCGAGAAAAATTTTTGAAATCGGAAAATTTTGATTTTCTGCAATTCCAATGCGTTACCGATATTCCCCCTTAAATCCCCATCAAAATGGTATCAGAGCGAGTCTGATTCTGGACACCCCGATATGATTAGTCCTTTAAAATCTAATGTTTTTTCTTGTCTTTACTTGATACATGCATGCTTTCATTTAATTTGATTAGATTTAAAGTGTATGACACTTTATGGAATATCCCCCATTAATAAGGTTTTAAAGTAACTAGTATTTGGAACACTTGTTTCTTGGTCCGTCTTGTCAATACGGTTTATAAATATTTGTTCGTGACTACATCTGAGACCATACCTCTGCTGTGTGGGTGTAGCCGATAGAGATTTATTTATGCCGGATGTATATAAGATACTAGATAAATTCGAGCGAAAGCGGAATCCTGAACGTGCCCTAGCTGTCAGAGTTACGCAAGTAACTTGAGTTTATCATTGACAAGTTTAACCTTGGTACGTCTCCTTGTGGGCCTGCCTTAGCAGCGACAACGAGAAACGACCAGGACTGGAAATCCAGGAGTCACTAGTGAGTGATTGACAATGAGTTGTCTACCTGTGAATATACGTAGGCGAGACCGTGCCTCTGCTGTGAGTCGAAATATATTCATGGGGTCCTCTTCCCATTATGGAATTCGATTTAATTATTGAATTCTCGTTTTTCCGTTGGGGATTACGGTATTACGTAAAATAGTGGGAGACACTGCTAAGTTTAAAATTCCTTAACTTAGGTAGTGTGTATTATTATGGAAATAGCCGTTTGTTTGTTTTCCTTAATCTATATTAGATAGAATTAAACTTTTAATTCACTGCACACATATTTTGATATGTTATCTGACTTGACTCTTGGTTGCAGTTATTCTAGAATAGGTTCTAGATACTACTAGACTAGGATATTATTAGATTGGTCTAAACCATCGGGAACTATTGTTCCAATTTTCTTCAAAAATCAAGATGGTTAATGACTTAGTTTCTAAGTCATGATAGATAATCTAGATAGATATCTCTTTTAGGATATAATACTTTAGAGAGAATAGTTTCTTATGCAGTAAGAATTGACTTGAATTAGTTCATGTCTCGAGATTCTTGACTGGCATTAAGAAAGCCTCATTAGGTATTTGTTTATCTAGTAATGACGTTTCTTAGCTTTAATGACCTTTAGAGGCAATGTGTCTGACACAATTTGCTAATCAATTATTTGCAATTGTTGTGAATAGTTGAATGCAAATAGTAAAGCTATAGAAATGAGATGCGTATAGTTGTGTATAGAAAATATCGATTTTCACAATACTACAACTATAGGTATTGGATACCAGATCTCTCGTCTAGTTATTTAAAATATTAGTTAACGATTGTTTTGATATTTGATATCGGAACTTGCGACTATTGGATAGTTACTTGTTCTTTATAAACAATTGTTATATATATTTTAAATATAACTAGTAGTGTCATTGACGTAGAGATAAACATTAAGAAAAATTATTTGGTAAAGTAAATAATTTAGAACGGTGTTTTAGGAGATTTTATCACTTAAGCATTGGATGCTTATTCTGTATGGTAAATGATGGTTTGATACGAGATCACACCACATATCCTTATCCATTTAACGAATATTGTATTCGGGAAGGTGATTAAGATCTCGTTTAACCAATGATTGTCATTGGACCACCAGATTTATCTAACTGATACATTGGATGTATGTAGTTTAATAAATTGTAATTGCTTAAGGTAGTTTTCTTTACTTCGTAACTTAGTTTATGAATTGTCATAACTTAGTTACGTGTTTCTGAAAGAACACATATTGAACGTCTTGAAATGATCAAGAACTTTCAATCTGTTCTGATGAAACGTAGGTTTGAATATTTTTTACTTGTTCAAATATATTCAATCTGAAGTTTTATGAGAACTCTATCATTAAAATTCATTACATGACTTTGAACTGTTCAAAGATCTTTGATACGATTAAACATATGAATTTAAAGCAATTAGTTCTAAAGTTATTCAGTGAATATGATTTTTATTCAATATTATTCTTCCACGATTCCAATATGATGGAATTGAGTAGTGGCAGCAGTCGAATCTTATATGATTTGATTCGTTTGATATTGAATGTTACCGAATTAGTTTCAATACTCTTGGGGTTATGCTCCAGTAACACTAGTTCATCTTTTTAATTCAGGTTCCATTAATTTCTACAGTTACATAAATGATATGTATAGGTAGAAAATCCGAATCTTGAAAAGTTTGAGATTTGAATATTTCTTTTATATAATAGTTATATAATGGAAATTACTTACACCTTGGAGGTATAAGTAAAAGTTTATCGTTTATTCTGTTTAATAGAATATTGTATTCTATTTAATAGAATATCTTTCCTACGATCCTAAGTAATAAAATCATTTTATCACTTGGTGTGTAACATCAGATGTTAACAATTGTAGAAAAGACTTGACGTATTGAAGTCAAATGTGAGAATGATAAATTATAAATGGAACTACGTAATTAATAAGATGAAACAACCCTTATACATCTTCTATATAAGTCTAATACGATATCAGAATCATTTACGAGTATTTGATACTTAATGGTTCTGTTGTTTTCTTACCGAAGAAAATTATCCTAGAACTTATAATGGAAGCGATATTTGATATCGATTCCGGAAGTTCACAATTGAACCATAGATCTAAGATTGTTCATAGCCTACTAAGATCAAGTTTTGAACTTGATTACGCTTTCATTATGAATTAGTTCATGATATGTGCTAATTGTTTGCGCAGTGTGAGCTTATTAAAGGTTTGACCTTTATAGTATGACAATGAGAAAAGTTATACTCAGCAATCTATTGTAGATTCTGAGAAAACTTGTCTCTAGTCACGTTAATTGAACAATTAAAGATATATTGGTTAATGTTGATATTAAACTGTACATTTTAGCTAAGGAATGCAAAGTGGCGTTTTTGAGTGACTTATTCAGATAAGAGATCAATTGTGATTTCTTTGTTTGAAGAGTTCATTCTGGAATGGACCTAGAGTTTGTGTTCTGTTGAGATCACAATTTAGTGTGCTAACTTATAGAGCCTATTGTAGACTCGGATAAGTCTTCCAGAAATCTGTGTTCTCTGTTTTTTATATCGTTAGTTTGTCTGATCTTGTCAAATTATAGAGAATACATATGTGATTGAAGGGTTAGTGGGAGCGTACAAATTACTTTCTAGTGTTATATATCCTAACGACATTATCATTATTATTGTAATAATCAGATGTTTGTAAGGTAAAAGATTTACCTTAGTCTTCTTTACTCCGTGAATGCAGTGATAGTAGTTTCTGTTATATTTGATATAAAGTTTTATATAAGATATAAAACTAAGAGACTTGTAAGATACTATTATTAGTCGTGCATTAGATATGATCTAATAAAAGACACAACAAGGCTATCTGTATGCCAGTTAGTATAACTGTTTGACAGTTAATGTGTGTCTTGTATATATAAAGTATTCATCTTTCGTAAATGATGATTCATTTTTCGAAAGAAATATTGATTAGAATGTCTAATCAATCTTATGTATCATTTCATGATGACATAATGAATACTTTATTATGTGCGATTATAGATATCGATTTAATCGTAATTGTTACGAGTTATTTTGATATCTTATAGACCATATGATGGATCTTGAAACACGTTCTTTGTGATCTTTGAGATAATAAGAACGAGTTTCTAATTCATGGAGAATACAGTCTGCCACCATTAGGGTCATATTAGTTTTGAGACTAATTATGACGTTAGACAGTCTACGTCATAAAGAGTCACAAAAGATGCAGTGGGAGTGTCACGAAGGATTCTACTATTTAGTGGAATTAGATGTAACTTATAAAGTTGCATAGTGACCTTATAAATTAGAAGTTTTATATTGGTGTTTTGCTTGCTGTTGTCCGCATAGTATTTTGGATTTGATCCCTGAATACTTGGACAACTCAGTAGCTGTAGCACAATACTGATATAGCATCAGAATCATATTAATGTATAATTTAGATTCTACAAAATATGAATGATGATGGCTATGGGAACGATGGAGTTTGTTTGAAGCGGACCTGCTTCTTGTTGCCTACATCTTGAGTACTGAGTGAGCTTTTGAGGGCCATGTGCATAAGATACACATTGAGATTTGTATATGATATCTTGGATTGGCACTAGAGCAAATGGGAGAAATTTTTGGGGTTGGTGCTCAGAGCGCCAATCCAGACCGTATTTATGTCTGATTCATGAATATGAACATCCATTTTCCATAATATTACTTATTTATGGTTGCACCTCTTGTTTTTATATACGTATTCGATCTGATTACGATTAGATTGAAACTAAATATGGTTTAGTGATATGTATATATTAGACAAAGGACCGATAATATATAATGCAGTACATAGTTACAAAGGTAGTTTGTAATTGACATTGGGAAGTGTCACTGCTAAATGTATATTATCAAATATAGTTCCTAGTCAAGATTCACTAACACGGGTCGGTTAGTCAAATCTGTTGAGACCAGTATATGTCGTATATCGAGACTTGGTTCGATGGTTTATCCCAATGAACCATGAGTCTAGGGAGACTCGTATAGACGTGTAGGTGTTTATAGTGTATAAACATTGAACGACTCACCGAAGATTCTTAATTGATGGTACACCAACGTCAATAGGAATCTTCTCGGGTTGAGTAGCATAGTGGTCCTTCGACTTGAGATACCACTGTGGATGTATGAGATATCCTCCACACTTAGATGGAAGTCACGTCACTGATCTATTTAGATCAGACCTCCGCCTGTTCGTTGGGTGTGGACCGATCCTCAGGATATCCTGTGTGTATCAAGATAGGATCCGTCAGTTCTGTGTACAGAGCATAGATAGTCCATATATGATTAGCAGTCTGTTAAATCTGTGGCCACAATATACTTCGAAAGTGAGTTCCGAATGTTATTTAGAGATTGCTAATAGATACGTCGACGAGATAATACCTAAAGAGATTTGACGTTTACATCTATATCTCTGGGATTATCCGGATACCTGTGACAGAGGGATTATACGTATGCAATGACCTCGACCTGAATGATTCAGCTAGTTTATCCGTGGTCGTCATAATTTACGGGTAGGTAAATTATGGACACGAAATTGGATTTTGTGACGGATATACCTGAATCTAAAGAGTCTCACTAATGAAACATACTCGTAGAGCACTAGGGGCGACTTTTATAAATACTGGTGATTATTTTAAATCGTTTAAACGTTAAACGAAAAATACATGCGAACGGGCCGAACCATCATTTCCTAATTAATGTGTATTTGTATTTAATATATGATATTATTAAATACACATTAATAAATTGTCAAATAAAGGTATTTGATATATATCATTAATATATGTATTTGAGATATTTAAAGTAAATATAATACATATATTTGAGATATTTGTATTTAATTAATTAATTAATTAATTAAATGTTAAATAATTAATATAGTTAATATATAAATATCTTACCAAATGATAAAGTTAGGAAATGATTATAAGTGTAAATGTTTGACTTTACATTAAAGGAAAATGTTGTCAAATTAGATTTGACATCCTTGGATATTTATTTTAAATTGTTAAAATTGAAATATTTTTTTTCCTTTATTTTTGGTAAATTTCGGCCATCACCCTTAAATAAATATAAGTGTTATATTTTTTAAGTTGCAATTTTTGACTTGTTGATTATTCATTAAAGTTGTAATGATAATGGATGCAAGTTGATAAGCTAACTTTAATTGAAACAAAAAATATCTAGATATTTTATAAACACCTTAAATTTCGGCCAAGGCAAATTTTGGGGAGTATATATTTTTTTGTTTCACTTTTAGGGTTTAAGGATTTCATAAGTTATCAAATGAAACACAAAAGTAGTTGAGAGAAAAGCTTGAAGGCTAAAGGAAGATGGCTTGGAAAATCATGGTTTTGTAAGTTATTTTTCAAAGTCTTCAACATGAAAATTGTTTCTAACATGCTTAGCATCATTTTTTGTTGCTTTGGTGTTGTCTCTCTTCTTATAGTTTGTGTTTATTTTGGTTGTGAACTTTGATGAAAGATTGAAGTATGTACGTAAGCTTGAAATGGTTTCAAAGCTTTACTTTTGATTTTTAGAAAATCAAGTTGCCATTCTAGAGTTGGTAAGCCACTCCTTGGTGACCTAGAATTTTTCTAGAGTTGTTTCAAAGTGGTGAGGCTAGATTGGTGAAGTATTGAATGGATTAAAGTGTTGGATTTTGTAAATTTGGTGAAATTGGACAATTTGAAGAAATTGGAAAATTAGGGTTTATAACCCACTCCAAATTTGGGGCTTTTCATATATGTGATGTATTATTGTATATATATGATGCATGTAAAATTTTAGGTTGATTGGAATTGATCTTGGCTAGTTTTGAACCAAATGGACCAAATTGCAATTAATTGAAAATTTTTGGTGGCTCACGGCATTAGACTAAAAATTGGGGATTTGTGTGAAATCTGATTTTGATGCATTGAATGTGTTGAAAAACATTTTAGAAATGATTTAGAATCATCCAAAATTGTATTTGACAATTTTGGACTAAAATGATCAATTAACAAAGTTTTGGGGCAATTCGGTAATTACCAAGAAATTTGATTTCTTTTGTAATTTTTCAGAATTTGATAATTGGATAATTAAATAAATAAGTTTATTTAATTGATCCGAGAAAAATTTTTGAAATCGGAAAATTTAGATTTTCCGCGATTCCGCTGCGTTACCGATATTCCCTATTAAATCCCCATCAATAAGAATGTCCAGTCTTGCTCCTCTATGCAATCAGTCTTATGTTGTGGAGCATCCAAAGGTCCATGTTCGTCGAATATTGGTTTCAGAAATTTTGTCCTATAATCCTTATAACGTTTCCCAATGTGGTAGTCAATATACTGTTGGACATTCACTTTAGTCAGATCGAAGTTGAACCACTCCTACAGGAATAACAACCGAGTATAAATGAGTATAAAATAAAAAATTTAACTAACAAATAATATCGAAAACTTAATACTGTAAGGAAGCTCACAAGTAGCGAAGAGAAGAGCTGGTTGATTTTCGTCTCCCACGGTATCTTTCTCCACGAAATGTAGTTTTGGGGAGCTTCAAACCGAGCTGTAGCACCTATGGCTGTAGTAAACGCTGAATTATATTGTTCGACTTGTCTTTGTCCATCATCTGATATCTCAATCCGGATACGGCCGTGAGCCTTAACATACTTAACCAACCTAAGGCCACGGGTGCGTCCTCGACCCTTCGCTGTACTCGAGTCACCTCTACTAGCAGAGACTCCAACAGGGGCATCTGTCCTTGCTGATGTAGATTGAGTCGCATTAGCCCGTCTGTGATTGCCCGGTGTCATCTGTAAAATGACAATGCTTTGTAATTAGAAGTGACAAAAACAACATGCTTTGTTTTTTCATTCATCATATTCTCAATCTACACTTCATATTCATTACATGCAACAATATATATTTAAGACTGCCCTAGCATCCGATGCAACAGTTTTTCTAATAAGATTTCATTAACAACTCTACACAATCTTCACACAATAAGTCATCAATATTTCTAACAAAAACTATTCTTATTCGGCCACACACACATATATATTCTTGTCACGACTTCATTATTCACCATTCAAACATGATATGTCACGACTTCATTATTCTTGACTACTTTGAAATTGATCAAGCACATGATAAAAGAAGAACAGCAGCAATTCCTGCTGTTCTAGGCTCAAAATTGCACACCCATACAAACTCAATACGCTTGTCTAAGCTCAATACACATGCCTACAACTTTCCATCATTCATTCTAAGCTCAATACACATGTCCCAAATGAAAATCTACACATGCCTAATTTTGTTTTTTAATAAGGCTAGTTAGGTGAGGAAATATCCTTATTTGATCAAACGGTATTTGGAGTGTTCGAACGAATAAGGCTAATTTTGTTTTAATAAAAGCTACATCTGATTATTCAATTATACTTAATACTTAAACCCTTATTGTGAAGAAATGAAAAAAAATTATTCTAATTAACTTTTTATTCTCCTTCTTTTACATCACACAATTATAAACAAAAGAGTATTCTTAGTTATGATTCAATCACAAATCAACAACGACAACTCCATTATATCCCGAGAGAAAGTTTCTATACGTATAATTCCACTTGGGACTGGGAGTTACTAACAAGATTTCACTATTACACAGAGACTATTTTTGAGAAATTTCACACTCAAGAGAACTTTTTAACTCAACATTGTGCAGGATAAACATCAAACTTCTAAATTATAGAATCCCTGGGAGTTACTAACCAGATTTCACATTCAGAGATGAGTTTCAAGTCAAATTTGTTCCCAAATAATATCACCCAAAACTTGAACCAATATGAGAGTTGAAGATTGAGGGGAAACCCATTACCTTGATTCTTGCGTGTCCCAAATGATGAGAGTTGAAGATTGAAGCTGTTGAACGTCGAAATTTAGAGGAAAGCAACTGACTACGTGAAGTAGAGAAGAATGAGGGGAAACCGAAATTAGGGATTTTAATAACCCTTTAGCATCGAATTTTTTTCGTTTTAGCGTCGAAAATGTCGACGCTAAAATAATGGCGGTAACTGAAAAATAAGGAAATTTTTTTGAGGGAAAATTAATTTCTTACATTTAGCGTCGAAATATTAAATCAACATTAAAAGTCTGACCTTTAGCGTCGAAAAACTATCTGATGCTAAAAGTCTAACCTTTAGCGTCGATTAATTTATTTCGACGCTAAATTTGTTATTTTAGCGTCGAAATCGTATGTCAACGCTAAAAGGGTATTAATAATAATATGATAATAAATTATTTTAATAATAACAAAAACAACCATTGAACCATGATATACTAATAATTCATGACAACAACACCAATCATCCATGATGATAATAATTTAAAACAACAACAACCATCCATTATAATAGTAAAAATTATTCATCCATCACACCATATACTAACTAGATTAGTCACTATTGTCGAGTTCTTTTTCATTTGCTGCATCCACGCTAACTTCAGAATGAGGAATTATTTCAACGTCTGTATTTTCTCGAGTTAACGTGATATTTTCCGGAACGGTGACATTTGGTAAATGAAATATCTGTTCAGCAACTTCAAAGTTGTCAGAGACTTCTTGTGCTTCATCTGATATTTCAACACTATATTTCTCCTGCGTGTCCCAAATGCCCCTATGTTGTAACTTTTCTACCACCATCCAACCATTTCCTAGCTTTGGATCAGATATATATATCACAGACCGTGCTTGGGTACAAAAAAAATGTATGGATCATTCTTGTACCAATAACGTAGATGATTACTAACTTGAATTCTCATCTTTCTGGCATTTGTGTCAAACCATTTGCATTCGAATAGCATAATATGTTGTCTGGGTCTGTATATCAACTCAATGACTAATTGCAACACTCCATAGAAGTCAATAATATCTTAGTCGTGTTCTCCCGAGACTACAATTCCATAATTCTGATTGACATGTGAAATATCTCGCTGCTCGGTATGAAATCTAACTCCGTTCACAATGCATCCAATGTATTCGTAAGCCTGCTTTTGAGGACCATATGCCAAGGAAACCAACGAGGAGGACGAGTCCAGTTGACCATTTTGCACTTGGTTGTTTATCTAACACATGATAATATTTATGTGTTAATATAACAAACTGAAATATTTACTGTTAGGATAAAAATAAATAGACAATGTTAGGGCTTACAGTTGTCTCAAACCATTTAGGAAATTCTTTTTTGTATCTTCCATCAACGTTATGGTCACCATCACATTGTAGCATTGTAATATGTTGCCTACAAAAAATGAGTTACGTTAATGTATGACAATAAAAATACAGTTATGCACCAAAAAGACTTACATTAAATACGGTTGCACTTCATCGCAATTACTCAATATAAACCAATGCGCACTTTGAGCTTCCTAAAATCTTAGTAATTTGACACCTACTGCTCCAAACGGTCTGTAATTTTGACAGAACACTGTGATATAAGGCTTATTACTTGCATCTCCATCATAGTTTCGTGGCCGACGATTAAAATGAGTTTCAATATTCTACATGTACATCGAACAAAATATTATTGCCTCACTTATTAAAACAACCTCTGCTATTGACCCTTCAGGTCGCGCTTTGTTTTTAACATATTGTTTGTAATGTCCCAAAGCCCTGCAGATATGACAATAAGTTTACATTAATAATAAATTTAATGCACACAAAAATTTAAGAATTTAATATTTAAAATTGTATAGTACCTCTCAATGGGATACATCCATCTGTAGTGGACATGACCTCCCTTCCTAGCTTCAGCCGGTAAATACATGGCCAGATATACCATCACATCAAAAAAAGTGGGTGGCAATATTCGCTCCAGCTTGCACATGATTATCATGATTCCTCGCTCAAGTTCGTCAATAACAGAGGTGGTTAATGTCCTCTGACATAATTGTTTAAATAAGCCACATAGATCAAGTATGACATCGCATACATTCGGGGGCATATAAGGTCGAATTCCAACAGGAAGGAGAATCTCCAGAAGCATATGACAATCGTGACTCTTTAACCCCGTTATTGTATCATCTCTGACCCAACACCCAATATTCGATGCATAATCATCAGGAAATTTAACCATTTTCAGCCAATCACATAATGATTTTCTCTTTGATTGAGTTAGCACGTAACTAGCAGGTGGCTTAATAAGACCTCGAGGAGTGACCTATAAATGCAATTCACTGCGAATTCTAAGATCTTGTAGGTCCAATCTAGCATTTACAGTGTCTTTTGTCTTACCCGAAATATTGAAGAGTGTGCCCACTAAACTCTCGCATATGTTTTTTTCTATATGCATTACATCCAAATTATGTCGCAAACTCAGAGTCCCCCAATATTCTAACTCAAAGAAAATACTTTTTCATGTCCAATTCAACTCTTCAGGTTGACGTTTTCGATTTTTATTTCTATTATTATGATGTTTCCCTGGTGTGCTGTCTCTGAGATGTTGATGTTGGCAAAGTATGTCGAATCCAGACAATGGACTAGGCATACTCTGAGGTTCTTATTGACCGTTGAATAATTTACTCATCTTCCAATGATGACTCAACTCAAGAAATCTCTTGTGCCCTGTGTATCCTATTTTATTCCGTAATCGTTGTGAAGGTGTTTGACCCGCACAAATTGGACATGTCATGTATCCCTTAGTGCTCCATCCAGATAATGAACCATAAGTTGGAAAATCATTAATGGTCCATAATAGTACGGCATGCATCTGAAAATACTGCTCGGAAGCTGCATCATAGGTATGCACACCCCACATTCCATAATATTTATAACTCATCGATCAATGGTCTCAAGTAAATATTCATATCTTTACCATGGGAACGTGGACCAGGGATAAACAATGACATAAACATGAACGAATCCTTTATACATTTCCATGGAGGTAAGTTATATGGAATAACAATAACGGGCCACATGCTGTAAAAGTTGTACATATTCCCAAACGGGTTAAAACCATCAGAGGCAAGACCTAACCTGATATTACGGGGGTCCTCAGTGAAACGAGGGTATATGTCATCAAATTTCTTCCACTCGGTTCCATCCGCAGGATGTTTAAGTATGCCCTCCGCACCGATCATCTTTTCATGATGCCACATCATGTCAGTCGCTGTGTGTCGTGACATGAAACCTCTGCAGCCTGGGCGTTAATGGGAAATATCGTAATATCTTTTGAGGCACTTTCTTCCTAATACCATGGACTTTGTACCAACTTTCACCACATATCGGACAATATTCAAGTGATTCACACTCGGCACGAAATAATACACAGTCATACTTACAAGCATGAATGGATTCATACCCCATTCCCAGATCACGCAACATTTTCTTTGCCTCATAATACGACTTAGACAATTCACTTTCAACCGGTAACATTTGCCCCAGTAACTCTAGCATCATATCAATACTTTTGTTGGTCATTCTGTTGATCACTTTAATGTGTAATAATTTCACAACGAAATTCAATATCAACATTCCAGCACCTTCAAATGAAATTTTTTTTGCCTCATCAAGTAGTTCACTAAATAAATTTTGATCATTTCCACTTAATACTGGTATGTCACCACTAACACTATGACCAAGTTGTGGACCTTGTAAGTCATGCAAAGCATCAGTTATCTTATCATTTGCAGGTTGATTGTAACTACTGCTCCCTTCACCAGAATCAATAAACCGTGATTGAGAATTATATTGCTCACTGTGATAAATTCACGTACGGTAAGTTGGTGATATTCCCAGCATGTATAAATGATTATGAACTTCATCTAACAGTTTCATTTTCCTATTCAAACAATTTGTACATGGACACCAAACACGACCTTCTGCATCAATATGTTGCTTTTGCCGATTCCATGAACTCATACACTCCATTACGGTATTCAACACTCAATCTATCCACCGAGCTTATCCAATTTCTATCTATTTCAGCCAAATACCTAAATATAAAAATATAATTATTAAACATCATATTACACTCATCAACATTACCAATTCATTAATTATTTATTTAAGCATATACATATATATTTAGTTGATTAATTAATTAGTTTACAGAATAAAATATATTTAGTTAATTAACTAATCTACATATATGAATCATAAACCACTAACACAAAGTATATAATAAACATAATCATAAAAAATGAAAATCATAATTTTTTTACAAAGATTAAACTGAAATACTTAAGTGAGATATATAATTATTCTTTGCAAATATAAAGAAAAATAATAAAGATATATGAAAGAAGATTTACCTTATGGAAAATTAATTACAATTTTATTTAAAATTTGTAGGAGAGTTGTGAGGTTGTAGATGAAAGAGTCTCAGATTGTAGAGGATGAGATTGAAGAGGATGAGAGAAAAAGCAGAGGGGGAGAAAGGTTGGTGGCATTCTGCATTTTAATCTATTTTTAGCGTCGAATCCCTTATTTCGACGCTAAATGTCTGATTTTAGCGTCGAAATTAAATTTGGACACTAAAGATTAACTGATTGTCGGTGGTATCGTCATAAACCTTTAGCGACGCAACTTAGTCGACGTTAAATGTCAACTTTTCGGCGTCGAATACGTTTTTCAACGCTAAAAGTATAAAATTTAGCGTCGCAATTTATGTCGACACCAAAGATTATGGGAATAGTTGAAAAACTTTAGCGTCGAAAATTGTTCGACGCTAAAAGTTGTACTTTTAGCGTCGAAAAACGTATTCGACGTTAAAAGTAGACAATTTGGCATCGAACATGATGTTCATCGCTAAAATCTTGACATTTGGCGTCGAATATTAATTTCGACGCTAAAAGTGATTATTAGCGTCAAAATTAAAATCGACGCTAAAATTTTGGACGCTAAAAGTTCATTTTTTTGTAGGGAAGATTCATTGTGCAAATAATGAATTTTATTATTTTCTTTTTTTTTGCATGTGGGCCACACCTATATTTTTAATTTATTCATTTTCTTCTCACTTTCGATGTCTGTCAAGTTCTTTGACTTTAACAATATCCCCCATTGCTGGGAAGGGTGCTATAGTGATGTACTTATAAGTATTGAGCCTCGTTAACTAATTGGAATTCTTTTGAAAAAATTGAGATCTTGCTAAAAATAAAACCGTTAGCCAAATCTTCGGAATTGGGCCATCCTCGTCCACCAAAGCGGATAATATCTCACTTAGGTGAGTCGGACCGTCACAATGTGATATGATTGCATCGCTTGTCAAGATATCATATCGTTGTAGCAACTGATATATCTCAAGTTACGTTGTTTATTCCTGGACAAAATTCAGATTTACCAAAAGAAAAAGCAAAGAATAAAATCTTTCCCTTTTTTCCCATTCACTCTTTGGGTAACAGTCAATATAAAAAAAATTATCCCATGTTATGTATAAAAGTTAAAAATGGTATCAAGTAAGGAAGCGAACCTCATCATTTGCCTCAAATATGTTTCAATCCTTACCTATAAATAGGCCAACAAATATTGAAACAAAAATAAAAGCAAACCACATCTGCTTCATTCAGTATATTACTTATTTGCATTGTTTATAGTTCAACATGGCTCAATGGCCAGGCCACGGTGGTAGCCAGCAGCAACTCATCAGGAGTGACCGAAGCATGGTGTCAATGTCCGATGACAATATGATGATGAAGCAAATTCAGGCCACCCATGCTCCTGATGGAAGAGAGGTTGATGTCAAACCTCTTTTCAATCTCGTTCAGGATATCCTCAATCGCGCCACGTTTCAATCCATTATTGATGAGACGGTATATTTCTATATGTTTATTTATCGACATGAGACCGGAAGTATACTCCCACTAATATTCGAAACTCGTGTCCTCAGCTAATGATAAGGACAGGGCTTCAATCCCAAGTGGCAATTCTATATGTTTGTAATTATCAAATTCCTGAAGCAAAACACATATATAGAGCCTGCTAGCTAATATTTCCATCTCTTGTGTGTTATTGCAGGGTGCCCAAGCTCAACTTGAAATCGAGGACAAGGCTGAGCAAGCTGGTTTATTTGCCATGATTGATGCAATATCATATACAATTGACAGAATTTCATGCGAGGTTATTTGAAAAGTTATATAGTTTTATATATAGAAAATTACACCCAACTACTCTTAGATTATCATAATGATACTTTAATCCTTACCATTTTAAAAATACAAATTTTAATCTCTGCTGTAAAATATTTTTCAATTTTCAATTTTCAGATAGCATACAAGGCTTTGAGTGGATCAGATGCTCATGCAACAACACTCTCCCTGTTCAACATGCTATCAATTTACTCATGGGATACTAAGCTGGTGGTGACACTAGCAGCTTTTGCTCTCCACTATGGAGAATTCTGGCTGCTTGCCCAGATTTACACATCAAATCAGCTAGCCAAATCAATGGCAATCCTGAAACAATTGCCTTCCATATTGGAGCATGCAGGTCCACTGAAATCAAGAGTTGATGCTCTTAACAATCTTATCAAGGCTATGTTGGATGTGACCAGGTGCATTATTGAGTTCAGGGACTTGCCATCAGTTTACATTTCACAGGATGTTCCGGAATTCGCCACAGCCATGGCTCATGTCCCAATTGCCGTGTACTGGACCATAAGGAGTGTCGTGGCTTGCGCTACTCAGATCACTACTCTCACTAGCATGGGCCACGAGTACGTTCCTTTATAGTTGTTTCTTAAATTTTGTTATCTAAAGATTAAAAGAGAAACCTGAAGTTTCTGAAGCCATCATGAAGGCTTAAGAACCCTTTTATAGTTAACTAGAATTATAAACTAACCGTAATAACTTAAACGTGAATTAATGTTTTTTCGGATGAACCTCCAAGTTCGAACGCCAAATGAGCCTCTGATTGGCTCGTTCGAACGAGAAGCAGTTACATCAAGAGTTAGCTATGGAATGATCATTTTAATCTCTCCCCTGTATATAGGTTTCTAATATCAACCTCTGAGGCGTGGGAGCTATCCACCTTGGCTCATAAACTCAAAAGCATACAAGAATCTCTGAAGAATCTAATGGCCACATGCTACCGTCACATAGGTGATTACACTTTTTACCAAGATTACCCTAAAAGACGTATAAATTGTGCATGTTTAATGACCATTTCTGTTAAATGCAGAGGAAAAGAAGAGTCATGAAGCCTATCAGATGCTAATCAAGCTCTTTGACTCAATCCACATTGATAACATGAAAATTCTTAAGGCCTTGATTTATGCAAAGGATGACTTGCTGCCACTAGTTGATGGTTCTACTAAGAGAAGGGTTTGCTTCTCTAACATTACCAAAACTAATACTCTTCAAGTTTTAGCCAAAGCTCTAATGAAAACTTTTTGATTCTCATGGCATGAACAGGTTAGCATTGATGTGCTGCGGAGGAAAAATGTGTTGCTGCTAATTTCTGGTCTAGACATTTCCCAGGAAGAGCTATCGATTCTTGACCAGATTTACAATGAGTCGAGGCAAAATTTAGCAAAGCTAGGGAACCAATATGAGGTTGTATGGATTCCAATTGTGGACCATTTTGCCAATTGGGAAGAGTCAAGGCAGAAACAATTTGAGACTCTACAGTCTTCAATGCCATGGTACTCAGTGCATCATCCAACTTTGATTGACAGAGCAGTGATCAGGTATGTGAAGGATGTGTGGCGGTTCAAGAACAGGCCAATCCTGGTAGTGCTAGATCCTCAAGGAAGAGTAGTATCACCCAATGCTCTCCACATGATGTGGATTTGGGGAAGTAGTGCATTCCCTTTCACCAGTTTGAGAGAGGAAGCTCTTTGGAAAGAAGAAACTTGGAGGCTTGAGCTTCTTGTTGATGGCATTGACCGTCTTGTTCTCAACTGGGTAATTTGCACTTGTTAAAAATTTCATTCTGTCCACACAAGTTATGAAAAATTGATAATTTACACCCAAAAAATTAGTAATTTGAGTATAAAATATCTATTTTTCATAACTTGAGTAGAGATGAATAATTTCAAAAGCCTAATATATTTTCGGACTTTAGCTTGGCTGATGATAAATTTTATAAATTCAGAGTCCTATCTTCATTTTATGTCAACAAGTTGATGCTAATTTTGAAATGGGATTGTTCTGTTTTTGTCTCAGATCAAAGAAGAGAAGTACATTTTCTTGTACGGAGGTGATGATGTTGAATGGGTGCGGAGATTCACAACCGCGGCACGATCAGTAGCAAATGCTGCACAGATTCCTTTAGAGATGGTGTATGTGGGGAAGAGCAGCAAAAGAGAGCAAGTGCAGCGAGTAATGGCGACCATTGAAGTCGAAAAGCTTGGTAACTACTGGCGAGACTTAACAATGGTATGGTTTTTCTGGACTCGTCTAGAGAGCATGTTATTCTCCAAGATCCAATTAGGACTCGCGGATGATCACCGCGATACAATGATGCAGCAGATCAAGAAACTGCTAAGCTATGACAGAGATGGCGGATGGGCTGTGCTGAGCAAAGGGTCTAATGTTTTAGTCAATGGACATGGAACCACAATCCTGCCAACATTATTGGAGTATGATATTTGGAGGGAGCATGTGCCCATTAAAGGATTTGATGTGTCATTTATCGAGCATTATCAGAGGCTTCATGGAATTGCACATCCATGTTGCCGATTTGATTTCTCTGCTCATTCCGGAAGGATTCCGGCGAGCATGAACTGTCCTGAATGCAATCGGTTTATGGAGAAATTCACAACTTTCAGCTGCTGCCATGATGATCATGTTCCAGGCTCACTGTTTTAAGTCTGTGACATTTTCTTTTACAGTAATTATATATATGTTGGGTCTTGCCATGATGCTTGCGTATGTTTTTATTTCATATTTCTTATAGTATGTAATAAGATTCGTGTGTGAGGTGTGATGCCAATGGCCACAGTGTGGGCTAATTGGAAATTGATGCTATTAATAAACTTACGACTGTGTGTAATTATTCAATAATTTAGCAATAATGATACCCTTTCTATTTTTCAATTATCGTAAAATGATATATTCTCAGTTACGGAATTAGGACTTTAATTAATTCGATGGGACCTAATGCATAACCTATATAAATTTGAATAGGCTGTTATAAAACATTAGTAAGAGGCACAACAATGAGGATCATAAATGAAAAACCATAAAAATTTTTTTTTTTTTTGAATAGCTGGAAATTCCGCCGTCAAATTACCTATTCTGGGCTTAAGCGGAGCAGGTAAAACCCTCTATTGTCCCAAACTTTTATAAGAAACGCACTCTCTGTATTCGAACTCATGACATTAAGTTGAGATCCTAAACCCTACACCACCAAATCACGCCCCTTAGGGATAAAAGTTCGAATTTAAAACATAAAACACGTATAATTAAGGGGAGGCCAGTGGTAAAATACATATAAAAACTTCAAACTTCAATTCCTAATATAAGTTTGAAAAGTTCCAGGTTTTTATAAGAAACGCACTCTTGTATTCGAACTCATGACTTCAAGATAACTCTTTTTTTAAAAATATTTAAGCCTAGCATTCTAAAATACCAGTAGAGTCGGTAATTTCCCCCTCCTCATTCTGAGAAGTTCTTGATCCCGAAATATAGAAGGAAAAGCTCAAGTTCAACATATCTGCCATGGTGCTATACTAATCGGCCACAACTACAGTCTAACAGTCTCACCCTTTGTTATTTTTATTTTTCGAAGGTCTAACGAATGCATCCAATCAACCGGGAATCCCACTTTTCACATTCTACACCTGCTACTGCCAGAGTGGATAGTGCCTCGGTATTCTAAATTATTTTTATTGTCTTTGTTCAATTTCGTCGAGCCTTGTAAACAGGTACACGGAATACTAACAGAATCTATATTCACTTCTCCAAAATTTCGACAATTGGCTTCCCAGTTTTAATTAGGGATGATAAAATTCTAATTTCGACTCGGATTCTCATGAATTCTATTTCGAATATATTTTGGTGTATACCTGGTCTACATTCGGGTAGACTATATATGTCCATAATCCCAAATTTTTTAGTTATATTCTTTTTAAAAAAAATTAATTACATTATTTTGAATTTTATTTTTTTATTTTATACTTTTTACTAATTTTATTTCCATTTTTGTACTTTCTAATTATATTACTATTATATTTATTTTTTTTAATTTTTTAAAATACTAATTAATATTGAATTGCAATTATAATTGTAATTACGTTAGAGGTTGAATCCTTCCACATAGGTGTTTTACTTTCCCATGTGCTTCTATTGGAAGCTAAACATTTGGGTGGTTACAAGTAGAGGTCTATAAAGTAAAGGAATTGTGGAGTGAAAGAGTCTTCAGAACTTGTAAGTTAACAATATGTATACTTCATATTCTTAGTTGTCGAATATGGAAACATGAGAAGCATGTCTAATGTTTGTTCAACCATAATTTATTTCAGGAATTAATTATGTCAAAATAAATAAAATCAACCATAAAGGTGGTGATAATTTTAGTCTATAACAAGTTCGGTTAGGTACTCAATTATACCAAATAAATAAAATCAGTCATATAGGCAGTAACAAAGTTTGTCAGTAATTAATCTATATTTAAATTAAATATTAATCATTAGATTATAATTTATATATTATAATATAAATAAGATTACTCTATATTTTCATATTAAAAGCTTCACCATTTACCCCCAGCATAATGAAGTTAGCTACTAATGATTTAAATAAAAACACTTATAATTTTATTACTAAAAGAAAAAAAATTACAAGAAAGCTTTAAAAATAAAACATATAAGAGCTGGAACTCCACAAAGTTTCGGAGAAAACTATGGAAAACCCACTGAAGAAAATGAGGTGTTGGGCACCTCTCTATTTATAGTAGATGGCTCCCACCCTCCACCAAAAATACACCCTCAATTGGCATGTTTGGTAGGAGTTGACAATCCACCAGGGGGATTGTCATCTCCCAACTTTAACTTTTTATTATTATTATTATTTCGTTTTTTTTTATTTTTGACTTTAATAATTACATTCAGTTTCGGCCTTGAAAACTTCAGAACTAGAAAATCTTGTAAACAATAAAATTGTAGATATTTGAGTCTTATTTCATCTGAACCTGGAATCGCCTCAATCCGATATCAGAGTAAAATATTATGGCAAAAATATGAAAATTGCGCAAAGTTGGCATTTCTGAAATTGTATACCGGTAGAACACCCTTTTATGTTTTTAGCCTCCAAGATTCAAATGTCACGTCCATTTTTCTAGTTATGCATCCAAAGTATTTTTCACCTACATAATAAATAAAAATCACAATAAATATATAAAACATAAATTTAATTATTATTTTACAAATGTGCTAAATTAAGGGGATTAATGAAACTACAAGAGTAAAATGATTAATTTTTCTTTTAAGAAATACGCACTTTTTATTGTTTATCAGTTATAGACAAAAATAATGCATTGATTACTTTGATACCTATTCACCATTGATTTGTATCACTCAATAAGAATGCTTATAGCCATAACAACTATATTTGGTCTTGAAATACATCAAATGGATGTAAAAAATGGCATTCTTAAATGGTGAATTGGATGAAGAGATTTACATGAAACGACAATAAGGTTTCAATGTCCTTGGACAATAACACAAAGTATAATGGTAAGTATCGACATATACGTCGAAGACACAATACCATAAGACAATTATTCTCAAGCGACATAATTTCAATAGATTATGTTAAGTCGAATGAAAACTTAGTGGATCCATTTACTTAAGGTTTACCTAGAGAGCAAGTTGAGAAATCATCGAGGAGAATATGCTTGAAGTCTATAAATTAAGAATTGTCACATTGAAAAGCCAACCTCGATGACTGGAGATCCCAAGATTTAGGTTCAAAATGGAAAACTGAAATTTTTTGCAATTCAAAATAAACATTGTAGTGTTATATACTCTTTTTCATTCCTATAATGACGCAGATGTTGGACAATTATGACCAAAGCATCACTATTTGTACAGAACATGGTGTTGTACAAATTAACTATGTGACAAAGGAAATTGCTCTTTTATCATTTGTAATTAGATTACCGCGATATATATAAATGATAAAAGTCCATATGATTAGTTCCGGATTAATAAGATATGAGACAGTATTAATCCACTAAGGTTTAATCATTAAAATATCCCTAGTCGTAGTATTATCAAGATTGGACATCGATAATGCGGAATAGACTAGTATTGCACTTGTGCGTGTTATGGGAGCATGACGACATAGTTCTCATATATTTGGGTATTGGATACTCATGCAAGTGTAATAGGAGGTTGTGTTTACCGATGGTACGGAAACAGCTTCGCTCTGGATAGACCCCTCGGAATCCCATTGGTAGTATGACTATGTGTCTATGGGAGTCCGAATCAGGGTAGGTGTATTTGGTCTTAACCTGAGACTTGCATCGCTAATACTTGCGACAATCAATATACTTTGGTTTTGGTCGTCCGGGGCTTTAACAGGTTTCGTGTACGCCTCTTCTGGGTATATTGAGAATCGTAGTGTATTGGGTGTGATGTCAAGATGGAAGTATCACTTCAGTCAAATGGAGATGATGGTCACGTAGGATATGGAACTAATACTCTTATGTACTGCAGTCATCGGGATTTATGACTAGGTCATGCTTATCTGATTATAGAGACTAGTTACCAGAGATCTGATATATGCTTCGTACGGGGCAGACACAACTCCAGCCACAGGCCTAGCATGTGACATCCGATACTGGATCGCAATACGCAATACTACATATACTATGTCTGACATAGATTATATATTCCTTTAAGAATATTTCTGGAGAATTGGGTAGGCACGGTGCTTTGCTAGAAGCCAACCATGTCTCGTAAATCGGTAAAAATGTAGTACTAGGTATGTACGTGTTCAGATAGTTCGATGACCGGATTTACTGCCAACATATCCAGGGATCTCATTGGTCGCTTCCCGAAGATTCACCGATGACGTATGATTCGAACATAATTAATCTAGGATTAATAGGGGATAGATTTTATCTGGGATAAAATACTATTTAAAGAGAGGGAACGATTAATTTGGAATTAATCGATAAAATAATATATTCGATATATTAAACGAAATTAGATTTCGACATGGAATTAAGATTGGATTTGAATTCGAGCAAACGAATTAGTTTAAAATCAATTCGCTAGCGACGTGAATAGTAATTTTGCTAGACATAATTATTTAATTAAATTTGATTTAATTACGTCGTAACGGAAAATTCGTTAATTCGGAATTAGCGAACCCGAGCCCGGGAGTGTTTGCGGGCCCACTCAAATTTTGAATTAAAGTGGGGCCCACAAGTCACATCGCAAGTCACATCGCCTGTCACTTTAGTGATGGAAGTCATGTCACCTTTTTGTGATTGACATTCAGTCACTATTTATGATGGGAGTAGATGGAGGCATTGAATGCCAATTTTCCCTCCAATTTGCTTTATGCTTTTTGGAAAAGCATATACCAAATTTGGAGTTGACTTTTCATAAGTGTAATTGGTTTTAGAAACCAAATATACCAAAAGGAAAAACTCTCTCTCCTTTCCTCTCATCATGGCCGAATACTACAAGGCTTTATAAGGAAATTTTGTGGCAATTTTTTCCTAAGCTAGCACTTGAAGAATCATATCAATGTGATAGGGAAACCAATCCTTGAGCTTGGAATCAACAACAAAGCTTGGAGCTTGGATTTCATCCCCAAATGAGGAGTTTGGCCGCAACTTCCATGGAGTAAATTTTTTGTGTTCAACGCATCCAAAATCCGATCAAAGTGAGTATTTTCCGCATTCTTACTTTGTTGTATTCATATGATTTCTTGCTTAATTGATCTTCGTTTGACCTAGAAAACCCAACAGCAGAGTATTGTCTATCAAGGTTAGGATAAACTAAGACTTATAATGACCACTATATTAGGAAAAGAGTCTTAATATGGGTAAAGACGTGTTATCTTTTATAGTAGATCACCTATTTTAAGTAAGAAGTGTGGTCGCTTCCATATGAATTTTAAAGGTTGGATTCCCTAAAGTATTTGATGAAGCCGAGACTGATGTTCATGGTCGAATTGAACAGAACCGTAGAACGGGAAATGGTCGAAGTAAAGCTGTGTGATGGTTATTGATAAGTGCATGAAAATGTACTTTGAACATCGCT
Organism: Zanthoxylum bungeanum; assembly: GCA_019454045.1. Lineage (NCBI taxonomy): Eukaryota > Viridiplantae > Streptophyta > Magnoliopsida > Sapindales > Rutaceae > Zanthoxylum > Zanthoxylum bungeanum. The sequence goes on along the minus strand of SKCR01027544.1, from coordinate 152,718 downwards.
AACTCGGCTTAATTATTATGTATTTAATCTTAATTAGAGTTTATTTTGTGCTTCGTTATTAGGAGCAATGGAATATGAAGTTTGGAGCAATTAAGCGTGTTTCGGGACCTTACGGACGCATCGGAAGCACGTGGGAAGATCGGAAGCGCATAATCAGCGAACCAGTGAAGGAAGTCACTGGCGATGCGGTGCCCCCCAGCAAACATGCCCATACATACTACCCATGGATTGGGCATCGCAGCCTCTGCTTTCTGGCACTGCGGCGCCCCGGAAGAGTCCCATAAACTTACTTTGGTTGTGTTTTACGCATTTATGGACTCCGAGACTTCTCTATATAAACTTAAGCTCGTCCTAAACCCTAAAAACAGAGAGAAACAGAGGGAGAACACATCAAATAGCCAAAAACACAATTTTGAGAGAGAATAATGAAGAACTTCAAGTCGACATGACGTCTCTCCGATCTATCCAGGCTATATCTCTTTTCTGCATGGAGAACTAATATCCTATGCAAAGCTAATGATGAACTCTTATATTTAAGTTTTTATATTCATGTTGTTGATTCCTAAATACTCTTAAACATTTAATACAATTGATGTTTATTATTCTTTATTATTCTATGATTTATGAATCCAAAGATTGTGTTTATTCAACTTGCATATATGAATAGTCATGTTTCTTTTATGTGTGATTGGGGAACCCAGTTGTCACTGGTAAAGTTGTTTTATGAGTTGGTCTTCTGCTGCAGTATTGCCTGAGGGTATATTATCGATGTTAGATAGGTCATAACGATAACTTTGTGTACGGTTAACATAGAGAAAATAAATCATTAGTTACATTGGAATTTAATATGTTTAGAATTGAATATCTTCTGATTGTTGGTTTGGGATGTGAAACCTTCAATTTAGTAATAAAAAGGAATCAATAACTGAATATAGGAATTTGATACAAGAGGGATTCCCAACGCTTTGCTGCTTTTCTCTACTGATATTTTTAAATGTTTTTCTTAATCTTTATTTTATATTATCAATCCAATCTTTCTATCTAATTAAGTTATTGTTAACATTTTCATTAAGTGAATCAGTCATTTGTAACCACCTCTATGAGGAATCGACACCCCAACTATACTACGATAGCTGCAAGTACTTTTTGGGCGTAATAAAAAATTTGGTGATATTGTCGGGGAGATAATTTACAAGCAAAAGGAGCAGGTTTGCTTGGTCAACAACAAAAACGGTAACTTCATTCCACCTTTTATTTATTTATTTCAGTTTTAATTTTAGTTTTGATTTTTATTTATTTATTTTTAGTTTATTCCTTTAATTCTGTCATTGTTTTACTCGTGTTTAATTTCATACCTACACATATGGATAGGTTTGGTAGATTTGTTAGGATTGAAGAGGAAAACTTAGACTTAGAAAAGTCTATTTGATAATTTGCCACACCATCTACATCTAGCACACACAACATGAGTGAGTACGAGAGACCACCTATGAGGACTCTTGAAGAGTACCTTCACCCCACTCGCACAGCTTCACCACCGTGCATCATGTTTCCTCCTAATGCACCACATATAGATTTTAACCCTGGAATGATACAGTATCTCCCCACCTTATATGGTTTGGAGAACGAGAACCCTTATGTGCACATTAGAGAGTTTGAAGAGGTTGTAGCGACTTTCCATGACCGATTTGGACCTCCGGCATAATTAGACATAAGTTCTTCCCTTTTGCCTTTAAGGATAGAGCTAAGAGCTGGTTGTATTCTTTACGACCTCGGTCAATAGGATCATGTGGTGAGATTACACAGGCATTCTTTAATAAATACTTCCCACACCATAAGACGAATGTCCTGAAAAGACAAATCTCTAACTTCTCCCATAAGGACAGTGAAACTATTTATCAAATTTGGGAGAGGTTTAAGGAGATATTAGCTAGTTGTCCTCACCATTGATATGAAAGTTGGCGCTTAGTGAGCTATTTTTATGAAAATTTAACCCCTAGAGAGGGCCAATTCGTGGAGACAATATGCAATGATAAGTTCATCCAAAAAGACCTAATGAGGCATTAGAGTACTTAAATGACCTAGCTGAGAAATCTCACACATGGACTGGACCTAATGCCATGGATGACACTGATAAGACACACCCCACTTCTTCTAGCAGAGGCATACACCACTTTAGGGAAGACGATAGTCTTAAGGCACAAGTTGAGCTATTAACTAAACATATAAGAACCTTAGTATCCAAATATGGCAAGACTATGCATGAAATAGCCCATTTAGAACCTCAAGTGGTATGTTTTGTGTGTGAGAGGACTGACCATTTGGCCCCAGATTTTCCTGTATATGGTGAGATGAGGGGAACGTATGAGGAATAATACAATGCCCTAGGGATATATAAAAAGCCATATACACCTTATTCAGATACTTATAACCCTAGTTGGCGGAACCAACATAATTTTAGTTGGAAACAAGAGTCTCAACAGCCAACTCAAGCACCGCAACCTAGAGTTTACAATGCACCCCAGTATCACACACATGCCGTTCCTATGAACTCTTTAGAAGATACTGTGCAAGAATTTATGGAGGCCCAGAAAGCATTTGTGGAGGCGCAGAATAAAACCAATCAAAAGTTTGACTCACTAATAACCCAGATGGCTGAGTAAAACAAGGAGATTAAGAGTCAAGTCTCCAAATTGACTAATGTCCTAAGAGTGCAAGAACCGAGCAAATTCCCATCTCAAGCTCAACAAAATCTGCAAGGGCAACACATGGCACATGCTGATCATGAGGCATCTAAAGTAAAGGGTGTTAATGCTATAATCACAAGGATTGGTAAAGAGTTAGAGATGCAGAACACATTTAGCACTGCTGGTGCCACTAAGGATAGTAGTGCAAATACTCCTCAAGAAGAACAAGAGACACAGAGCCCATTTAGAGTACATTTCCCTCAAGCTCGTAGGCCTACTACAAAATCTATAGACCCTAATGGAGAGATCCTAGAACATTTGAAGCAAGTAAAGATCAACCTTCCACTGTTACATGTGATCAAACAAGTCCCCACTTATGTGAAAGTTTTGAAGGATCTATGCACCATGAAAAGAAAGCACCACGTGAAGAAAAATGCATTCCTGACAGAACAAACAAGTGCAGTGATTAAACAGAGGACTCCACCAAAATACAAAGGCCCAAGATGCCCTACTTTTGATTGCCACATTGGCACATATGAGTTTGATCAAGCTTTATTAGATTTAGGTGCTAGTGTTAATCTCATGCCATATTCTATTTATTTGTAGCTTAGACTTGGAGAGATTAAACCTACATCAGTGGTTTTACAGTTAGTTGATCACTCAATCAGAACACCGCGGGGAGTAGTTGAGGATGTTTTACTACAAATCGATAAATTATAATACCGTGTTGACTTTCTAATTTTAGATACTCAATCTGTGGTTAACATTGAGTCAAAAATTCCACTTATTTTAGGTAGACCATTTTTCTTGCTACAGCTAATGCTCTTATTAAGTGCATAAATGGTCTCATAAAGATATCATTTGGGAATATGACAATGGAAGTAAATATTTTTCATGTTGAGAAACAACCACGAGATGATGATGAGTGTCATCATACGTACCTGATAGACACAGTCTTACAGGAAACAACCTTTACACAACATGAATCTAACCCTCATGAACTGGACCTGATCCCAAAAGAACCGTAAAATAAGGAAAATGAGAGTTAGTGCCCACTTGAAGATGATCATTGGGAAGTTAAGAAGGAGGTTGAACCAATTGATAAAATCTCAGCCATCAGTAGACCCTGAGGGGTCCATAGATAAACTACTGCAGCCAGATAAAAATTCCTTTTCATGCTTTAATCACCAATGTCTGCCGAAGAAGAAAAAACATGAGACTACTTGGTCCGCTACATGGAAGCTACCATGACAAATTGGGTGATTGCGACTGGCTGAAGATGTTAAACTTAGCGCTTGCGGGGATGCAACCCTTGCATCTGTATTTATTTTATTTATTTATCTATTTATTTTTATTTTATTCATTTTATTTACTGTAGTTTTATTTTATTGTGTGCTAATTGCATGTTTGTTATCTGCATGAGTATTTATACAGGTGTTAACACAACCTACATATTCACACAACTAAAGTCTCACGAGCAGAAACCTGATCAACTTCGCGTCTGGTAGTGTTATTCCTTAATCTTTTTTCTTTATATTTATCTCACATTTAGGACAATGCAAGTTTTAAGTGTATGGGTGTAGGCATGTAGTGATAATACTAATGTATGTTATATAAAAAAATTATTTGTTCTTAGTCCTTAAAAGTAAAGGATAAGTCCACTGATGATATTGTTTGTTTTAGGGTGAAATCTTAGAAAGGATAAGTTCTTTAATGTACTTGTATCTGATGCTTTGAGTAATTGATTTAGGTTAGACTCGTAAGCACTTAACTATAGATTTTTAGTAGTAAGAGCCTATATAGTTGGCAAGGTGACTAGTTGAAGAAATTACAAGTTGATGAATGTGTTGGGGTTGGTGCTCAGAGCTTCAATTCCCAGTTGTATTTCCTTGAAAATACTATTGTAAACGTTTTATTATGAATAAAATAAGCAGTTTCTGTAATATAATATATCTTTTAATATGGTAAAGACGTAATAGACCTTAGGATTATTAGTCATGACACTGTTGCAAAAGCGTCGCAACTGACATTGAGTTACATCATGACGTTGTCATTCCCAGACAGTTCCTGGTCAAGGTTTACACTACTTGGTCAGTAAAGTAAACCCGTTGAGACCGGTGTTAGGGATATGCCCTATACCCAACTTGTGGATGGGCTATATGTACATGTATTTGTAATATTTTCATTAATTAATAAAATGGCAATCTTTATTATACGTGTCTTACATAATTTATACGAATCATCAACACTGTAATAAAGCCCTTTGAGTAATAAGATGATGGCTTCCACGCCTTATGAGAATCATTACTCTTAAATGTTCATAGTCATAGTTTTGTGAATAATTTAGGCGTTCACAAAGCGGAGAGACTAGCATGATGATATGATCCCCCCTTAAGTGGGGTAGTCGATCTCATAGGCTACTAGCGGAGATTCGTCCGCTTGGTGTATCACATGGATGTATGAGTTGCTCGTGTACATTGAAATGACCGCCGAAAGTTTTCATATGGGGTGTTTATCCCATGTGTCTATAAGAACTTTCATGTATCGATTATATGACTAGTCTTTTGAATTAAGGTCTTTACAATCTTATGTGTGGATCAAATAACTTTGACATTCTCCTTCCCCGATTCAAAAGATCCGGTCATAAGGGTATGATTGGGTCATTTGTTGAAACACATGAAGTTTGTAAAGATACAACAGAGAATCGCCACTCTCTCGGATAATATTTTCTTATAAGAGTAGTATTCCAATTCGCGGGTTGATATGTGTGATCAGTGCTTGAGACTGTGGCCACAGCGGAAGAATCATGTGAGATTCTTGGGTTAGCACGATTTATGACACTATCAACATAATACATTTGACCATATGGGTAGACACTTTCCGTACTCTAGGTCAATATGTGGGGATACAGTGAGGCGAGGGACCGTATCATATGTAAATCACATACAGAATGGGTATATATATATTTCCTTCTCATTTGGGGGCGTTGGCATGTTTCTAGATGTCAACCTTGGTCATTGAAATCGAACGATCATCTGATCGGAGGATAATTTATGTTGGATTAAATTATCACGATTCATTTCATGTCCAACTTGAGGGGAACCCAAAAGGTCACACACAACAAAGTCGAAATCAATGGTTAACAGTGCACAGTACAAATATAACATCATATAAGATTGATGTAGGAATTATTCATAAATGGTTCAATATTTTTAATTATTGAACAGATCATTTATGAGGTTCCATAGTGGCTTAGAGATTGGTGAATGACGATAGGGGCACTTTGGGAAATGGAATAAAATAAAAACAAATATTACTATTCACATGAATAGTAACATGAATAAAAAAAACAATGATTTGTTTTGAATTCCAATTCGGCCCAAACTCTTATTAGGGTTTATAATCTCATTAAACCACTAAATTAATATCCAATGGCTAAGATTAAATTAGTTTTTTTCCCACATCAGATTCTTAATTAATTTTGTTGTCTTTGGAGCACTATATAAACCCAAAGAATTCCTTATAAATTTACTACACCAAAACCTTTCATATCTTGGGTTTATATAAGTGAGCAACTCTAAAGTTTGAGAGTAAGCCACTGATTTTGAGGATCCTTAAGTCTAATTGACTAGAGGAACTTCGAGTTAAAAGTTTTGAGGTATTTTCCTAGGCTAGCACCAAGGGCAAAATACCCGTGCATTCAAGGCGTAGTCTTGCCGTTGAGTTTTGGCTTTGGTGTGTGCATCTTTGGAGGCCACACACTTAGGTGGCTCTTTGGAATGTGGAAGAGCTTGCTGAGTTCGAGAAAAGCTTGTAGATTGGAGGGAGGACATGAGGAGTTTTCGGTTCAAGTAAGTCTTTTTCTTTCTTTATTTTAATTAGAGTTCTTATGATAGTTATCATGTTTAGGTTTATGTTCTTTGCATGTTTTATGAGTTTTATGCTTAGAATATATAGTAATATGCCTAGACTTGTAGAATAATCAAAACAAATGGGTCTTGGGCAAAGGGAAAGCGGCATAATAATTTTAATTTTCCACTGCGCACTCGCGGCCGCTTCCCAACAGTGTTATCAGCATGCCATTTTGTTTTTGATTAGTTCCCACTCATTTGTACTCGAAATTGGGTTTTTAAAAGCTCATTGGAAAGCTAACACCATGAAATTAATTTTAGGCACAATTTTTACATGATTTGGTTAAGATTTGAATTGTGAAATTGCATTTAAAGTTCACGCGTCTGCAGAAAAAAAAAAAGTGAATAGTAAATTTATTTGAATAAAATAAAATGCAATATCATAATTAAATATTAATCAAAGTTATTTAATGCCTAAAATAATTCCAACATATTAAAACTCATATGATTGATGATTCTATGTATGATTAGAATTGGCATGACTATTTTTGGGAGCAAGCATCTAGAGACTTTCTAAGAAATAGAGAGTGTATTGCTTATCCCTTAGCTAAATAATTATTTCGTGATGAACTTAGAGATTTATTACCTTTAAGGCTAATAAATATAAATCACTTGTTAATAATAAAATACATTATAAAAGATACAAGTGGGTTGAGACCAAGGAGTTAATAAAACTTTTCAAACTAAAGTTAATTTAACCAAAGGTATTACTAGAGTTAGATAATGATTTGGTGTCTTCCTTCACTCACTACCTTTTTTTAGCCAAAAGGAAAAGCTGTGAAGACATCTAAATAATCATTTACTCAAAGCTTACCTTAAAGCATATTTAAAGTGTTGGACTAATTTGGAGGATCTATTTTTTATTCCTGTCACGAAGGCAATAAGAGCCTAAGAGGTAAGGGTATTTAAGAGAGTTCGCTCCACCCTCCATCTGGGGAATTTTCAATGGAGGAATTCATTTGACAGTTATTCACTTAAACTTGCTAAAATCCTCAATAATAATTTAAGTCTAAAATTTGCCTCTCATTGTAAAGTATAGACCCAAAGGGCTTAAACCGTATTGGCAGGACTAGGCTTTACCAGACTGACCAATACCAATTTGTCCCTAAATCGTACTATTGAAAATGGTTTGAATTTTCTGAGTCATAAGACACAACGACCCTTAGGCGTGGTCTTATAACTTAGTGGCAAAGATTGGGTGTCCACAAGGACTAGCATAAGCTATGACATGTTTGATTTCCCAACCCAATGATCAAGGAATTATGATTTATATCATAAATTGGTTGGGAACCTACCTAATTATCGTATTTTATAACGACCGGCCCTAGTCAGATTTATGAAATGATAATAATGGGATCCTTACCGACAAGAAATCCATCATATTGGGGTTGATGCGAGTTGCTTAAAATTTTAAAACAAATGAGTATGAGCAACTTCATAATATTAAAAGCCCATGTTATTATGAAATATTAATGAAAACATATTCCTAATTTTAACATTTTCTCTTAACAAGTGGGTTAAAATATTTCACAAACATTCAAATGGAAAACAGAGTATCACATCGTTCCATCCTTGATGAGCATAAGCTCAAAGGGGACAACTACAATGACTGGTTTAGAAACCTTAAAATTATCTTACGAAAAGAAAATATTTTCTATGTTCTTGAAAGACCATTTCCCCCTGAACCCGCAGAAGATGCTGACCAAGATATATTTGATGCTTGGAAGAAACACGTCGATGATTATGAGCAAGCATTTTTCATAATGCTTGGCTCTATGTCGGACGAAATTCAGAAAGCTCACGAAGATATGGATGCCCAAACCATCATCTTTCACTTGAAGGAGTTGTATGCAACTTCCGTTCATACTGTGAGATTCCAAGTGTCATGTGCCTTATTCCAAACAATGTAAAAGGAAGGATCTGTTAGTGGACATGTGCTTAAGATGATTGGCCACATTGAAAAATTGGCCAACCTCGGGTTCATCATGGATCATGAGATAGGTCACGATCTAATTCTGCAGTCCTTACCAAAAGAATTCTCTAACTTTATTATGCAGTTTCATCTGTCTGATAAAGAAGCTACTTTAGCAGAATTGCACAATCTGATAAAGTAAGCAGAGAATGACTTGAAACCAGAGCTTAAAACCTCTGTCATGCTTACGAGTACGGACCTAAAGCCACGAGGCCCAAAGAAAAATAAAGGCAAGGCCAAGGCTCCATATCACCTAAATCCCAATGGTAAGGTGGAGAAGAAAAAGGGAAAGGGGAAATGTTTCTTTTGTGGAAAGAAGGGTCATTGGAAGAAAGACTACATATCCTTGAAAGCCAAGGAAGCTAGGGAAGCCCAAGAGGCCAAGAAACCCAATCCTTCAAGTATGTTGTGTATGATTGAACTATATTCTCAAAACTCTAAACTTTCTACTTGGGTGTTTGACACCGGTTGTGGGACTCACTTGTGTAACAATGTGCAGTGCCTGAGAAACAGTAGGAGACTCCGTCATGGGGAGGTTGACTTATGCATGGGTAATGGAGCAAAACTGGATGCATTGTGTGTGGGGGCTTATTCATTAGTTTTGTCGAATGGTTTAGTTTTAGACTTAGAAGATTGTGTTTATGTACATTTTCTAGTAAAGAACATCATTTCAATTTCTTCTTTATGTAATAAAGGCTTTTCATGCCTAAAAAGTTGTAATAAATGTTCTATTTATTTCAATGAAATAAAATATGGAGATGGTATTTTGAATAATGGTATCTATGTCTTACAAACTAACAAAGAATGTTCAACCTCTAATATATACAACGTTAACTCGAATAATCTCAATGAATCACTTATATGGCACAGTCGCTTAGGTCATATCAATGAAACAAGATTAACTAAGCTACATAAGGATGGGTATTTCAAACCCTTCAAATATAAACCTTATGGAACTTGTGAGTCTTGTTTACTTGGTAAAATAACCAAATTACCCTTCAAAGGTAAATGACAGCGTGCAGCGGAGACATTAGAACTCATACACTCTGATGTATGCGGACCAATGTCAGTCACCGCTAGAGGTGGATTATCCTACTTCATTTCCTTTATCGATGATCATTCGCGATATGTGTATGTGTACCTTATGCGGTACAAATCTGAAGCCCTTGAGAAATTCAAAGACTTCAAAGCTAAAGTAGAAAACCAGCTTAATAAAAGTATTAAGTCACTAAGGTCTAACCGAGGTGGTGAATACTTAAGCAACAAATTTCAAGATTACTTGAAAGAAAATGGCATTGTTTCCTAGTGGACTCCTCCGGGAACTCCACAGCATAATGGGGTCTCCGAAAGGAGAAATCGGACATTATTAGATATGGTCCGATCATTGATGTCAGGCACGGATCTACTTCTTTCATTTTGGGGTATTACTTTAGAAACTGCAACACTACTACTAAACCAAGTTCCTTCCAAGACTGTTAGTCACACCATATGAGTTATGGTCTGGGAAACGTCATAGTCTTAGTTATCTAAGAGTTTGGGGTTGTGACGCATATGTCAAGCTCACACAAACTAACAAATTGGATGATAGGGCAGTTAAATGTAAGTTTGTAGGATATGCCTTGAACTCAAGAGCATATGTGTTCTACATCCCAAATGAACAAAGAACATTTGTCTCACGAAATGATAAATTTCTAGAGAATGAATTCCTTCTCAAGAAATATAGTGGAAGTAGACTTGACCTCGATGAGGTACGAGAAGAACAAACTAACATAGAACTAAACCCCAGGCCCCTCAAAAGGGCAACGACGGAACAACCACAAGGTTATGAACTCAGAAGGTCTGGTAGGGAAAGACATGAGCCTGAAAGATATGGTTTCCATATTGATGAGGAACATGATCAGGTCATTAATAATGACGATCCCACCAGTTATGACGAAGCAATGTGTGACATTGATTCAGTCAAGTGACTTGAGGCCATGAAATCCGAAATAGACTCTATGTATCACAATCAAGTCTGGGACTTGGTAGATGCACCTGAAGGGATAAAACCCATAGGCTGCAAGTGGATTTACAAGCGTAAAACTGATGCAGAAGGCAACATCCAAACCTAAAAGGCTAGGTTGGTGGCGAAAGGTTATAGACAAATCCAAGGAATTGACTATGACGAAACCTTCTCGTCTATTGCAATGATAAAGTCCATTCGAATTTTACTGGCTCTAGCTGCACACTTTGATTTTGAGATTGGCAGATGGGTGTCAAAACAGCTTTCCTTAATGTGAACCTCGTAAAGGAAGTCTATATGACACAACCTGAGGGGTTTGCATCTAAGGATGATCATAATAAAGTATGCAAGCTTAAACGATCCATTTATGGACTCAAGTAAGCCTCCAGAAGTTGGAATATATCGATTTGATAAGACAATCAAAGAATTTGACTTCATCAAAAATGTAGACGAGCCTTGTGTTTACAGGAAAAGTAGTGGGAGTGCTGTTATATTTCTTGTATTATATGTCGATGACATATTAATCATCGGGAATGACATTCCATGATGCAAGCCACCAAGCAGTGGTTATCTCAGAATTTCTCCATGAAAGATTTGGGAGAAGCAGCCTACATCCTCGGCATTAAGATCTACCGTAATAGATCTAAGAGGTTGTTAGGACTTTCTCAATCTACGTACATAGATAAAGTTTTGAAAAAATTCAAAATGGAAGATTCAAAAAGAGGTAATTTACCTACTTGTCATGGAATCAAATTATCTAAGGAGAAATGTCCACATACTCCTTTAGATAGAGAGAGTATGAGTATGATCCCTTATGCTTCCGCAATAGGATCGATCATGTACGCTATGCTATGTATAAGACCTGATGTCTTTTATGCTCTTAGCATAACGAGTAGGTATCAGACAAATCCTGGTGAGCAACACTGGGCAGCTGTCAAAAAAATCCTCAAGTATCTGAGAAGAACTAAGGATGTGTTTTTGACATACGGAGATTGTTCTGAGATGAAAGTCATTGGTTACTGTGATGCGAGCTTTCAGACCGATAGGGATGACAGCAGATCGCAAATATGATATCTGTTTACTTTAAATGGCAGTGCTATAAGTTGGAAAATCTCAAAGCAGTCAACTACAGCGGACTCCACCACTGAAGTCGAGTATATTGCAGCATCTGAGGCAGCTAAAGAAGCATTCTGGATAAAGAAGTTCATCATGGAGCTGGAAGTGCTTCCCGTTATAAAGAATGGTGTCACGATGTACTGTGACAACATGGGTGCCATTGCTCAATCAAATTAACCAAGGTCCCACCAGAAATCCAAGCATGTACTCGGGTGATTTCATCTCATCAGGGAGATTGTTGAGAGAAAATAAGTTATTATAGAGAAAATACCCACATAAGATAATCTTGCAGATTCTCTGACTAAATGACAGACTCAACAAAAGCATAATAGGCACACCTGAGAATATGGTGTCCAGATTCATACTAGTTGGCTATAGTGCAAGTGGGAGATTGTTAGGGATATGCCCTATACCCAACTTGTGGATGGGCTATATGTACATGTATTTGTAATATTTTCATTAATTAATAAAATGGTAATCTTTATTATACGTGTCTTACATAACTTATATGAATCATCAACACTGTAATAAAGCCCTTGGAGTAATAAGACGATGACTTCCACGCCTTATGAGAATCATTACTCTTAAATGTTCCTAGTCATAGTTTTGTGAATAATCTGGGCGTTCACAAAGCGGAGAGACTAGCATGATGATATGATCCATCCTTAAGTGGGGTAGCCGATCTCATAGGCTATTAGCGGAGATCCGTCCGCTTGGTGTATCACATGGATGTATGAGTTGCTCGTGTCCATCGAACTGACCGCCGAAATTTTTCATATGGAGTGTTTATCCCATGTGTCTGTGAGAACTTTCATGTATCGATTATATGACTAGTCCTTTGACTTGAGATGTTTACAATCTTATGTGTGGATCAAATAACTTTGACATTCTCCTTCCCCGATTCAAAAGATCCGGTCATAAGGGTATGATTGGGTCATTTGTTGAAACACATGAAGTTTGTAAAGATACAACAGAGAATCACCACTCTCTCGGATAATATTTTCTTATAAGAGTAGTATTCCAGTTCGCGGGTTGATATGTGTGATCAGTGCTGGAGACTGTGGCCACAACGGAAGAATCATGTGAGATTCTTGGGTTAGCACGATTCATGACACTATCAACATAATACCTTTGACCATATGGGTAGACACTTTTCGTACCCTAGGTCAATAGGTAGGGATACAGTGAGATGAGTGACCGTATCATATATAAATCGCATACAGAATGGGTATATATATCTTTCATTCTCATTTGGGGGCGTTGGTATGTTGCTAGATGTCAACCTTGGTCCTTGAAATCGAACGACCATCTGATCGGAGGATAATTTATGTTGGATTAAATTATCACGATTCATTTCATGTCCAACTTGAGGGGAACCCAAAAGGTTACACACAACAAAGTCGAAATCAATGGTTAACAGTGCACAGTACAAATATAACAGCATATATGATTGTTGTAGGAATTGTTCATAAATGGTTCAATGTGTTTAATTATTGAACATATCATTTATGAGGTTCCATAGTGGCTTAGGGATTGGTGAATGACGATAGGGTGACTTTGAGAATTGGAATAAAAAAATTACTATTCACATGAATAGTAATGTGAATAGTAACATGAATAGTAAAAAAATTATTTGTTTTGAATTCCAATTCGACCCAAACTCTTATTAGGGTTTTATAATCTCATTAAACCACTAAATTAATATCCAATGGCTAAGATTAAATTAGCTTTTATCCCACATCGGATTCTTAATTAATTTTGTTGTCTTTGGAGCACTATATAAACCCAAAGAATTCTTTACAAATTTGCTACACCAAAACCTTTCATATCTTGGGTTTATATAAGTGAGCAACTCTAAAGTTTAAGAGTAAGCCACTGATTTTGAGGATCCTTAAGTCTAATTGACTAGAGGAACCTCGAGTTAAAAGTTTTGAGGTAGTTGCTTAGGCTAGCACCAAGGGTAAAATACTTGTGCACTCAAGGCGTAGTCTTGCCGTTGAGTTTTGGCTTTGGTGTGTGCATCTTTGGAGGCCACACACTTGGGTGGCTCTTTGGAACGTAGAAGAGCTTGCTGAGTTCGAGAAAAGCTTGTAGATTGGAGAGAGGACTGGAGGAGTCTTCGGTTCAAGTAAGTCTTTTTTTTCTTTATTTTAATAAGAGTTCTTATGATAGTTAACATGTTTAGGTTTATGTTCTTTGCATGTTTTATGAGTTTTATGCTTAGAATATATAGTAACATGCCTAGGATTGTAGAATAATCAAAACAAATGGTTCTTAGGCAAAGGGAAAGCGGCATAATTATTTTAATTTTCCATTGAGCACTCGCGGCCGCTTCCCAACACCGGTACATGTCGTATACTGGAATATATGTTTCCAATAGTTTCTCAATGAACCATGAGTCTTGGGGACTCGTATAGACGTGTAGGTGTTTATAGCGGTTAAATACTGAACGACTCACCGAAGATTCTTAATGGATAGTACACCAACGTCAATAAGAATCTTCTCGGGTTGAGTAGCATTTGTGATTCTTCGACTTGAGATACCACTGTGGGCACATGAGACATCTTCCACACTTAGATGGCAGTCACGTCACCGATCTATTTAGATCAGACCTCCGCATATTCGTTGGGTGAGGACAGATTCTCAGGGTGTCCTGTGTGTGTCGAGATAGGATCCGTCAGTTTTGTGTACAGAGCATAGGTAGTCCATATATGATTAACAATCAGATAAAAAATCATGGGCCCGTGGTACACTTTAGAAGTCAGTTCTAAGTGTTCTTTTAGAGATTGCTAATAGAGACGTCGACAGGATAGTCCCTATAGATATTTGACGTTTACATCTATATCTCTGGGATATATCTGGATACCTGTGACGGTGGAATTATACATTTTCCATGACCTCGACCTGTATGATTCAGTGAGTTTATCTGTTATCGTCATAATTTACGGGTGGGTAAATTATGGACACGAAATTGTATTTCGTGACGGATATGTCTGAATCTAGAGAGTCTCACTAATGAAATATACTCGTAGAGCACAAGGGCAACATTTATAAATAATATTGATTATTTTTAAGTCGTTTAAAGGTTAAACGAAAAATACATGCGAATGGACCTAATAGTGATTTCCTAATTTTTGTGTATTTGTATTTAATGATAGATTTTATCACATACACATTAATTAATTATCAAAATGAGATATTTGCCTAATACCATAAATATATGTATTTGATATTTAATGTAAATATAATACATATATTTAATATATTTGTATTTAAATAATTATTTAATTGTTAAATAATTAAATTAATTAAAAATATAAATATCTTAAGTTTTGATATTTTATTAAATGACTTGAGTTTCAATTGTTGACTTGTTTGAAAAATCATTAAAGTTGTAATGATAAAGTTTACAAGTTGATAAAGCAAATTAAATGAAACAAAAATTAAAAATATCTAGATATTTTCTTCACCAAATTCAACCAAGGCCATTTTGTGAAGTATAAATTGTTTTGTTTCATTTTAGGGTTTCATAAGTTCATTAGACACAAAAGAAGTTGAGAGAAAAGTTTGAAGCAAAAAGGAAAAATCTTGGATATCTTTTGTATTTGTAAGTTTTTCTTTAAAGTCTTCAACATGAAAAATATTTCTAACATGCTTAGCTTCAATTTGTGATGCTTTGATGTTATCTCTACTCTTATAGTTTGTGTTTAATTGGTTGTGAACTTGAATTAAAGATGTATGCATGTAAGTAAGCTTGAAATGGTTTCAAAGGCTTACTTTTTATTATTTGAAAATCAAGTTTCCATTCTAGAGTTGTTAAGCCACTCTTTGGTGACCTAGAATTTTTCTTGAGTTATTTCAAAGTGGTGAGACTTGTTTGGTGTTGTAAAGAATGAATTAAAGTGTTGGATTTTAAAGATTTGGTAATATTGGTCAATTTGGTGAAATTGTAAAATTAGGGTTCTTAAGCCCTTCCAAATTTGGGGCGTTTCATATATGTGATGTATTATGGAGTGTATATGATGCATGTAAAATTTTGGGTTGATTGGATTTGATCTTGGCATGTTTTGAACAAAATGGACTAAATTATAATTAACCGAAAATTAGGGGTGCTCACGATAACTAGGCAAAAATTGGGGATTTGGTTGCAATCTGATTTTGATGAGTTAGACTTGTTGGAAATCATTTTAGAAATGGTTTAGAAGCATCCAAAATTGTATTTGACAATTTTTGGACAAATGATTAATTTTCAAAGTTGTGGGGCAAGTCGGTAATTACCAAGAAAATTGATTTCTTGTGTAATTTTTCAGATTTTGATAATTAGATAATTAAATAAAAAAGCTTATTTAATTGATCCAAGAAAAATTTTGAAATCGGAAAATTTTGATTTTCCACTATTCCGCTGCGTACCGGATTTTGACCATAAAACCCTTACAAAATGGTATCAGAGCAAGTCTAATTCTGGCCACCCTAATATGATTATGCATTTTAATTTCAATGTTTAATTAATCTTTACATGATTCATGCATGTGTTTATTTAATTTGATTAAATAAAGTAAAAATCATCTTTTGCGAAAAATCCCTAATTAATAAGGTTTTATGTGAATATTGTATTTTATGCATATTACATGGTCCGTCTTGTCAATACGGTTTATGAATATTTTTCCATGACTACATCTGAGACCGTGCCACTGTTGTGAGGGTGTAGTCGATAGAAATTTATTTATGCCGGATGTATATTTGATACTAGATAAATTCAAGCGAAAGGGGAATCATGAACGTGCCCAAGCTGTCAGGGTTACACAAATAGCTTGAGTTTATCATTGACGAGTTTAACCTTGGTACGTCTTCTTGTGAACGTGCCAAAGCTTTCACAACGAGAAACTTCCAGGACCGGAAACCCAGAAGTCATAATTGAGTGATTGACAATGAGTTGTCTACCTGATGAATATACGTAGGCGAGACCGTGCCACTGCTGTGAGCTGAAATATATTCATGGGATCCACCTTTCACTATTTTTATTTAATTTAATTATTAAATCTTTGTATTCTGTTTTGGGATTACAGTTTTGCATGATTTAGTGGGAGGGGCATTTTTAGATTAAAAATTCATGATCTAGTTAATGCTTTTGATAATATATGAATCTGCTTTATATCTGCTAACCGTTTTCGTGATCTTTATGATAGATTTGTGATGGCGGCACCATCTTCTAATCAGTTTGCGCGTATGTTGGATACGAACAAACTCAAAGGCGCTGAGAACTTTGCCGATTGGGACTTGGATTTAATGATTGTCTTTGATTCCGAGAAGTTTTGATATGTTCTTGAGGGTCTGCTGCCCCTTGTTGTGTCTGAGGACACAACACCAGAGGAACGCCAAGTTTTCCAAGCTTAGAAAGATGATGATTTAAAAGTTAAATCATACATCTTAAGTTTGCTGACACCGGGACTCAAGAAACAATACTATGGCATGTCAGATGCGTATAGTATGATGAGGCGATTAAGAGAATCGTTTATGAACCAAGAACAAATCATTGTTCACAAAGTTGTGATTAAACTATTCCATGCGCGACTGGACGAGGGGCAAGCTGTGAGCTCACATGTTCTTCACATGATCGATTTGATCGATCAAATGAGGCAACATAATCTCCCTCTGAATGACATTCTCGGTAGGAGTGTCATTCTTGGTTCGCTCCCAGCTTCATATCGCCAATTCGTGATGTACTTCAACATGAATGGGATTATATGTACCTACCATGAGCTGCATATGATGCTAATCACGGCAGAAGATGACCTAAGGAAGGGAGTACCGACTCGCAAACCTACTTCACTTTCTGCTTCTTCCCAGACCTGGTCAAAGGGAAAGAAGACGAAAACGAAGAAGAAGAAGGGTTTCGGTTCTCAACTGAAGGGAAAGATAGCAAAGCCCAATAGGGCTTCCGAAGATAAATACCATCATTACAGTAAGGTCGGGCACTGGAAAAGGAACTGTCTTAACTATATTGCCCAGATAAAGAAGGAGATAGCGTCTACATCATGTACGTTTATTTTTCCAGTTATTGATATCTCACTATCTTATGAAGCCGTAACATCCAGCTGGATTTTAGATTATGCTTGTCCTGTTCACATTTGCAATTCGTTGCAGGTTCTGAATGAAAGTAAGAAACTGATGCCTGGAGAGATGCAGTTGCGCTTTAGGAGTGGAGACTCTCTGGATGCAGTTGCAGTGGGAGTATGCGAGATCCCTTTTCCGAATGGGAAACTTTTGTTGTATGACTGCTACCTTGTACCAAGATGTGTAGCTAATATTATATCTCTTTTTGTTTTAGATATATAAGGTTATCGTATTAATATTAAGAACTGTTCTTTGTATTTATATGGTAGACGTAAGATTCATATCCTTTGTTGTCCAAATGATCATGGAAATTACAAATTGCATACTTCAAAAGAAATTTTGAATACTGGAGTTAATAAACGTAGTTTACGTGTTGTTAATAATACTGAACTTTGGAATATGCGGCTAGGTCATATAGACGTTAAACGCCTTACCCAAATGGTTAGGAATGGTTTGATACCACTCTGTTGGACAATTATGACCGATAGCATAACTATTTTGTAAAAGACATGGTGTTCTTGTACAAAATTAACTATGTGACAGAGGAAATTGCTCTTTTATCATTTGTAATTAGATTACCTGGATATATAAATGATAAAAGTCCATATGATTAGTACCGGGGTAATAAGATATGAGACAGTATTAATCCATGAAAGGTTTAATCATTAAATATCCATAGTCGTAGTATTATCGAGACTGGACATCGATAATGCGGAATAGACTAGTATTGCACTTGTGCGCGTTATGGAAGCTTAACGGCATAATTCTCATATATTTAAGTATTGGATACTTATGCAAGTGTGATAGAAGGTTCTGTTTACCGATGATACGGGAACAGCTTCGCTCTGGATAGACCCATCGTAATCCTATTGGTAGTATGACTATGTGTCTATGGGAATCCGAATCAGGGTAGGTGTATTTGGTCTTAACTTGAGACTTGCATCACCAATACTTGCGACAATCAGTATACTTTGGTTTTGGTCGTCTGAGGCTTTAACAGGTTCTGTGTAAGCCTTTTCTGGGTAAACTGAGAATCGTAGTGTATTGGGTGTGATGTCAAGATGGAAGTATCACTTCAGTCATATGGAGATGATGATCACGTAGGGATACAGAATTGGTACTCTATTGTGCTACAACCATCGGGAAAGTATGACTGGGTCATGACTTTCTAATCACATAGACTAGTTGCTAGTGATCCGATATGTTCTTCGTACGGGGCAGACACAATTCCAGCCTCAGGCCTAGCATGTGACATCCGATACTAGATCGTAATACGCAATACACTGTATACTACGCCTGATAAAGATTATATATTCCCTTAAAGAATATTTCTGGAGAATTGGGCAGGCACGGTGCTTTTCTAGAAGCCAACCATGTCTTGTAAATCGGTAAAAACGTGGTACCAGGTACGCACGTGTTCGGATAGTCCGATGACCGTATTTACTGCCAACATATCCATGGATCTCTTGGGTCGCTTCCCAAAGATTCACCAATGATATTTGACTCGAACAGAATTAATCTAGGATTAATTATGAGAGAGAAAATTAATCTGGCATTAATTACGGTAAGAATTAATCTGGGATTAATTAACAGAGAAAGAATTAATCTGGGATTAATTGCGTCGAGAATTTATCTGGGATTAAATTCGTCGAGAAGAGAGAACGCGGTTAATTTGGAATTAATCGGTAAAATAAATTTAAAAGTGAAATTGGATTTTTCTATTTAATTTATTTATTTGGGCTAAAATAATATATCGGATATATTAATTGAAATTAGAATTCAACGCGAAATTAAAATTGGATTTTAATTCAAGCGAACGAATTAATTTAGAATTAATTCACAAGTGACTTTCATAATAATTTTGCAAGGCATAGTTATTTAATTAAATTGGATTTAATTATGTCGTAACGACAAATTCGTTTAATTCGGAATTAAACGAACCCGGGCCCTAGCGAAGTTACGTGTTGGATTATCCGACTTAAATTTGAAATTTAAAGTGGGGCCCACCAAGGAATTTGGTAATTGGTTGTGTGAAAAGCTTGGATTGCTTTTAAAACACACAAACCAAATCCTACACACCAACTTTATATTTAAAAAGTAGTCAACTTTGGAAGTTACACTTACTATTCACTCTCTCCTCCAATTTCCTCTCTTGACCGAAACTTCAAGCTCTCTCCATGGAATTTTTGTTTCAAAAATTCAAGCTTGCTAGCACATTTAGAGTCAAAAGAAGGTGATAGGGAAACTCACCCATGTGTTTGGAATTCAATTTGAAGGCTTGGAGCTTCCATTACATCCATGAAAAACTTGATTTTCTCTACCAGGCATTGTGAGTATTTCTGCAACTCCTCTTGTTTATTCACACACAAATCACTCTTAGAGATCCTTGGCATGTTCTAGGAACACTAACAATGGTATCAGAGCCATCCTAAGTTTGATTTGAAACCTAGGGTTTATATACTTTAATTTGGGATTTTTTTGGCTTGGAGCTTGATTTTGCCTAAATTGATGAGTTGGTTGAGTTTATATGATGTTGAATTGGATTTGTATATCATTGGATTTGTGATAAATTGATTAGATCAAAAATCCCCAAAATCCATGCTTGGCCGAATGTATCCCCTAGGTTGCTCATGGTGATTTTTTGAAAATTAAAAATTGGATGTGTTGATGACATGAATTATATGTTAAATATTGATTTAATTAAATTGAAATCAAATTGCATGATGAATTCTTGCCTTTGCCGTGAGCTATATAGCATGTAATTAATTGTTTTGCTTCAATTTGTGTTGGACATGAATTGAAAATGATGAGCATGATTAATTAATTTAATTAGTGTTTTGGAAACATTAGATTAGTTGATTAATTATGCTAATTACACTTGAATTGGATTAATATGTAATTTGGAATAATGTATTAATTTAATTTATTGTATTTGGGCTTAATGAGCTTGGTTGGGCCAAGTTTGGTTTTGGACAATTGGTTTGGATCCAATTGGGCCAAAAACCATTTTCATAAAGTCCAAATATGATAATTGGGCCTTTTAAAAATTTAATTGGGCCTAATGGGCCTAAATTGATTTTTTGGCATAGGGTGATTCCTAATTGGGCCTTGGTATCTTGGGTTTGATCCATAATGGCCAAAGCCCACGCCTAAAGAATTAATTGAAAGCCCATTGGACTTTAATTGAATAGTATTGGATACTAATTGGGCCTTTGAGACCCATCAAGATTGGATTTAGAATTCAAGTCTAAAAGACACCTTTAAAAGTGTAATTATTTAATTTGGAACTAAATATGAATTAGTATTGGATACAAATTTAAATTGGATTTAAAATTATAGTTCGATATAATTCAAGAATACGTAATTTGAGATTTCTTCGTAAACGAGTTGGATTCGCGCAAATCAAATCGTTGTTTGAACATTTGATGGTCATTAATTCAAAGATTAATTAATTAGATTAGATTGATTGAATAACATGATTTGTGTGAATACTTGGATGTATTGTATGAATAATGTATATCGGATGGATATTAGAAGGGTGAGGGCAATTTTGGAAATTGTTGTAATAAATTTAGAATTGATTAAATTGGACCTGCATGTCCAGCCTATTATCTCTATTCTCTTTGTATTTCTCTTCTCACCAATTCCTCTCAATGTAAATGAGGTTTCTTTAGAAATATTATGTAATTGGGTAGAAGTAAGAATAGTGCTAGCGGGAGAGAGGAAATGGAGAGATTTGTTCTAGGAACAAAGTTTGTTATATATCCATCCGCATATCATTATTTATTTATTTCGCGCCTTAGTATGCTTTTAGAATGCATGCTTAAGGGTTTATGATGAGACCTAATCAAAGATAATAAATTGGTTGCCAATTTACGCACACAAAAAAAAAACCCTCATTCAATATTAAGCGTTTTTCCTTCCATTGAGTGGTTCTCTCTCAAGATCCAAGATTGGCATTGGTTTGTTGGCCAAAGTCAAGACCTTTGTCCATCGCGGATGTGTTTGAACCACGTAAGCTTTGTTATATATCGTATGTCTTGGGCAGTTGTGACTTGTTGGCCAAAGTCAATGTCATTTCTTGTTCATCGACCTCAATTACAAAGCTTTCCCACTGTCAATAGGTCGCGCTTAACAAGAATCATTAAACTTGTTGAGCCAAAGCCAAGGCTTAGTTGATTTAGAGGAAAAAGATTAGGAAATATATTGGATATATTTACATATATTGGATATATGTTTCGGACTTAGAGGTCCACCTATTGGATCTATGAATTGGATAAGATCCAATTGATCTTAGAGATCTACCTAGTTAAGTTTCATACAATTTGTTGGCCAAAGTCAAGGTTGTGTGTTATTTAACGGGATCCTAGCCCACTAGGAAACTAGGTTTCCCGAGTACTCCACAGAGGGTTAGAGGCTCGCCGAAAAATAATGGGAGACAAGTATTAAATTTACAATTTCATTTAGATACTTGCCAACACGCGCTCTTTTATTTAATTTATCGTTGTTATAAATATATTAGTTGGATTAATATTTAATATTGCTTTCTTTGAACAGTTAGACTGTACAAGACAATGCTTTATTTGTAGTTGGTTATATAGTTGGACTATAGTAATCATTATATTTGAATGTAACCGATCATTTATAGTTGATTATATAGTTGGACTACAGTAATCATTACATTTGATTGTACCCGAAATCGTAGATTGGATAGTTGGACTATTGCAATCGAGATGGCTGGAAAGATTAGCGTCAAAGGACATAATCTTGGGTGAAAATGTATTTAACGGCGTAAATTTTCCAAATTGGGAAATAAATCTCAGGATAGTCCTGGGAGCCAAGAAGTTACTTTATGTAATAGAGAAACCTCTTGGGCCTGAGCCCGTAGTTGAGCAAATAGTAGAGCATGAGATTTGGAAGACTCATAGTGATGATAACTTTAGTGCTCAATCTGTTATGCTTGCCGCAAAGACTCCTTAATTTCGTCGTCAGAACTAAGGATTAGATCCTTATACCATGATGATGAAATTAAAAGATCTTCATAGATCTAACCTTAGATCTTAAAGGAAGCTCTTATGCTCGCGTATGTCAGAGGGTACATCTGTCGAACACTAGGTGTCGCAGATGATTACTAACATCGAACAGCTAGGTTAGTTGGGCATTACCTACGAGGTCGAGACTTCTATAGATTTGATCTTATAGTCTCTACCCGAACGCTGGAGCGGGTTCATCTTGAACCAAGAGAAAACTCTTGGAGAGTTAATGGCTATGCTCAAGGAAGCAAAGCCATAGCTTCTAAAAGGGCAAGAAGCGCAAGGAACATCTTACTTCGACATCTCAAAAGGCCAAGGCTTGGCCGAAGGCTTCTGGGGGTGTGAAGAAAATGGGCAAAGGCAAAATAGTCATAGTCTTCAGGGAAGACAAAGAACATATCCCAAGATGTCTGCCTACATTGTGGCAAATGCGGTCACTGGAAGCGTGACTGCCGTATGGACAAGGTAGACATGAAGGAAGTGAAGACGGGCAAGGCTACGACTTCAGGTATGTTTTTTATAAACATATCCACTGCTAGTTTTAAAATTGGATTTTTGATACTGAATGTGGTACATACATATGTACTAACGTGCGGGATCTGCTGATTTACAGGAGACTGGCTTCAGATGAGATTGACCTGCGAGTCGGAAACAGGACGAGAGTCGCTGTTTTGGCTGTGGGAACCTAAGTTTTGGAACTGCCCTTTGGGTATGTACTTAAATTAGGAAACTGTTATAATATACCTAGTTTGACTAGAAATATTATCTACATATCTAGTTTAACCCGTTGCGGGTATACCTTTATGTTCATGAACACTAAGTGTTTTCTTTATAAAGATGATATTGAGATGTACACATTAGATGTGAAAAACAATACTTATATTTTGAATATAAACAAATCTCAAACATATAACATGACAAACAAATGGCTCAAACTGAATTAATCAGATGAGACTTATTTATGGCATTGTTGTCTGGGACACATTAAACAAGACTCATATATCATCACTTTCGAAGAGTAGATACTTGGACAGATTTGATCCTAATTCAAATGATGTCTGTGAATCTAGTTTATTATGCAAAGTGCTTAAAACTCCTTTTAACGATAAAGGTGTACGTGCCACCGAGCTGTTAGCCCTCGTTCATGGTGACATATGTGGGCCCATGTCTAGCTAGGCTAGAGGTGGTTATGAGTACTTTGTAACCTTTACGGATGTTGCATCGCGTTATAGTTATGTGTATCTTATGACACACAAATCGGAAACAATTGATATATTCAAAGAGTTTCGACACGAAGTAGAAAAACAGACCGGCAAAAGTATTAAAACATCACGATTGGACCGTGGTTGAAATACTTAAGCAATAAGTTTCTCGATTACTTGAAAGAGTATTGTATTCCTTCACAGTAGACTCCTCCCGGAACACCTCAATAGAGTGGTGTGTCCGAACGGAGAAACCAAACCTTGTTGGACATAGTAAGGTTAATAATGAGTCGCTCTGAGCTACCAATTTCCTTCTAGGGATACGCATTGAACAGTGCAATACTTATTTTGAATAAGGTTCCGTCAAAGTCTGTTAGACAGACTCCATATAAAATATGGACAGGAAAGAAACTGAGTTTCTCATTCCTGATGATTTGGGATGCTGGGCATATAATTGAACGTTTGGATGGTACCAAACTAGAACCCAAATCGGATAAGTACCTACTTGTAATTGGTTATCCTAGGGAAACTAATTCCACCACTCACAAGAGAACAAATATATTTGTTGCTCTCCATGCGGTTTTCCTAAGAGGAATACCTAAATGCAATGGTAAATGGGAAGAAAGAAAAACTCGATGAAAATCGGAGTGATACTGTTCCTGGCACCGATCCCCTCACGGAACACGAATAGTTCATCAGGGATGAGACTGTTCCATGATCTTCTAATACACAAGAACCGCGTAGGTTGGAGAGAGTCAGAAAACAACCTAAGAGGTATAAGTTTCTAATCTCACCTCATGAAGATATTATTCTAATTGAGGAAGATAAACCGACTACGTATGAGGAAGCGATACAAGGTATCGACTTCACTTTATGGCAAAGTGCCATGAAGTCCGAAATGGATTCCATGTATACTAACTAAGTTTGGACATTGGTTGATATACCAGAAGGCATTATGCCTATTGGTAGTAAATGATTCTTCATGGTGAAGACACACATGGATGGCAATATACAAACGTACAAAGCTGGGCTTGTAGCGAAAGGGTATCGTCATCAACATGGTGTTGATTACGACGAAACCTTTTACCCGTTGCCATGATTAAATCCATTCGGATAATGATTGCTAATGTTGCATATTTCGATTATGAAATATGGCAGACGGACATCAAAATCGATTTCCTTAACGGAAACCTTTTGGAGGATGTTTAAAACATCCTGACAGTTTTGTCATGCCGAAACATGCAAACAAGGTTTGCAAGTTAATTTGATTCATTTATGGATTGAAGCAAGCATTGTGTTCTTGGAACCAACGTTTTGATGAGATCATAATGGTATATGGTTTCATTCAAAACGAATGTGAGTCTTGTGTATATAAGAAGGTTAGTGGGAGCGCACATTGGATGTCCTATAGGTTGATGATGTATTGCTTCTTAGCATTGATATTCCCATGTTAACAATCGCTGAAAGCTTGGATTTCATTAAAATTCTCCATGGAATACTTGGGAGATGCAACATTTATTCTAGGAATAAGGATCTACTGGGATAGATCTAAAAGTGTTGGCACTCTCCGAGAACCCGTACATTGAAAGATATGTACACGACCTGGTGTCTCATATGCTTTGAGCATTTGGAGTCACAATCAGGCCGATCCAGGTGATGTTCACTGGATTGATGTTAAGAATATTCTTAAGTATCTTAGATGAACTAAGGATGCTTTCTTAAGTTATGGAGAATGAGAACTTGAGATGACTAGGTTCATCGTTGCAAGTTTCCTAACCGATAATGGCGATTGTAAGTCGCAATAAGGGTACATAATTTTTTTTTAAACAACGAAACAGTAAGCTGGAAATCTTCCAAGCAAGATATTGTTGCCGATTCAACAAAAACGGATTATATTGTTGCAGCTGAGGCAGCAGAATAAGCATTTTGGATCTATAAAATTCCTAATTAGATTAGGAAGTAGTTCTGTTAGCAGCTGAGCTATGTTACAGCACAGGCTAAAGAATTACGGTCTCATCAATGATCCGAGTATGTACTTTGACGGTTTTATCTGATTCGTGAGATCATACATCGTGGTGATGTGATGATCGAATAAATCGCATCAGATGATAACCTTGTAAATCTGCTGGAAAAAACGATATCTCAGCATAAGTATGAGCGACCCATACATAGTTCAGGTGTTGGACACTTGAGTGATTGGATATAGGCCATGTGGGAGATTGTTGGACAATTATGACCCATATCATCACTATTTTGTAAAGGACAT
The DNA here is from genome assembly GCA_019454045.1 of Zanthoxylum bungeanum. Lineage (NCBI taxonomy): Eukaryota > Viridiplantae > Streptophyta > Magnoliopsida > Sapindales > Rutaceae > Zanthoxylum > Zanthoxylum bungeanum. The sequence goes on along the minus strand of SKCR01027544.1, from coordinate 126,415 downwards.
GGTGTTCTTGTACAAAATTAACTATGTGACAGAGAAAATTGCTATTTTATCATTTGTAATTGGATTACCTATATAAATGATAAAAGTCCATATGATTAGTACCAGATTAATAAGATATGAGACATTATTAATCCATGAAAGGTTTAATCATTAAATATCCCTAGTCGTAGTACTATCGAGATTGGACATCGATAATGCGGAATAGACTAGTATTGCACTTGTGCGCGTTATGGAAGTTTAATGGCATAGTTCTCATATATTTAAGTATTGGATACTTATGCAAGTGTGATAGGAGGTTCTGTTTACCGATGGTACGGGAACACCTTTGCTCTGGATAGAACCCTCGGAATCCCATGGGTAGTGTGACTATGTGTCTATGGGAATCCAAATCAGGGTATGTGTATTTTGTCTTAACCTGAGACTTGCATCGCTAATACTTGCGAAAATCAGTATACTTTGGTTTTGGTCATCCGGGGCTTTAACAGGTTCTGTGTACGCCTCTTCTGGGTATACTGAGAATCGTAGTGTATTGGGTGTGATGTCAAGATGGAAGTTTCACTTCAGTCATATGGAGATGATGATCACGCAGGGATACAGAACTAGTACTCTATTGTGCTATAGCCATCAGGAAAGTATGACTAGGTCATGACTTTCTGATCATAGAGAGACTAGTTGTCAGTGATCTGATATATGCTTCGTACGGGGCATACACAATTCCAACACCAGGCCTAGCATGTGACATCCGATACTGGATCGTAATACGCAATACACTATATACTACCCCTGATAAAGATTATATATTCCTTTAAAGAATATTTCTGGAGAATTGGGCAGGCACGGTGTTTTGCTAGAAGCCAACCATGTCTTGTAAATCGGTAAGAATATGGTATCGGGTACGCACGTGTTCGGATAGTCCGATGACCGTATTTACTGCCAACATATCCATGGATCTCTTGGGTCGCTTCCCAAAGATTCACCAATATATTTGACTCGAACAGAATTAATCTAGGATTAATTATGAGAGAGAAAATTATTCTGGGATTAATTACGGCAAGAATTAATCTGGGATTAATTAACAGAGAAAGAATTAATCTGGGATTAATTGCGTCGAGAATTTATCTGGGATAAAATTCGTCGAGAAGAGAGAACGCGGTTAATTTGGAATTAATCGGTAAAATAAATTTAATAGTGAAATTGAATTTTTCTATTTAATTTATTTATTTGGGCTAAAATAATATATCGGATATAATAATTGAAATTAGATTTCAACGCGGAATTAAAATTGGATTTTAATTCATGAGAACGAATTAATTTAGAATTAATTCACAAGCGACTTTCATAATAATTTTGCAAGGCATAATTATTTAATTAAATTGGATTTAATTATGTCGTAACGACAAATTCGTTTAATTCGGAATTAAACGAACCCGGGCCCGAATGAAGTTGCGTGTTGGATTATCCGACTTAAATTTGGAATTTAAAGTGGGGCCCACCAACTTACATCAATGTGTTTGGCTAGTGATGGAATTTGGTAATTGGTTGTGTGAAAAGCTTGGATTTTTTTTAAAATACACAAACCAAATCCTATACACCAACTTTATATTTAAAAAGTAGTCAACTTTGGAAGTTACACTTACTATTCACTCTCTCCTCCAATTTCCTCTCTTGGCCGAAACTTCAAGCTCTCTCCATGGAATTTTTGTTTCAAAAATTCAAGCTTGCTAGCACATTTAGAGTCAAAAGAAGGTGATAGGGAAACTCACCCATGAGTTTGGAATTCAATTTGAAGGCTTGGAGCTTCCATTACATCCATGAAAAAACTTGATTTTCTCTACTAAGCATTGTGAGTATTTACGCAACTCCTCTTGTTTATTCACACACAAATCACTCTTAGAGATCTTTGGCATGTTCTAGGAACACTAACTATCTCACCATTGAATCATATCCAACTTGTGAATCGTGTATTCTGGGTAAGATTACCAAAGCCCCATTTTCTGGTGTTGGACACCGCGCCACTAACTTACTAGAACTCGTACATTCTGATGTATGTGGTCCACTAAGTCAAACTGCTCATAGTGGTTATTCGTACTTTGTTACCTTTACCGATGGTCTGTCATGGTACGGTTATGTCTACCTGATGAACATAAATCGGAAACCTTTGAAAAGTTCAAAGAGTTCCGAAATGAAGTAGAAAAACAGACTGGTCAATATATTAAATGCCTTCGATCTGATCGAGGCGGCGAATATATGAGCAGTGAGTTCATGGATTATATGAAGGAGAATGAGATTCTCGCTCAATATACTCCTCCAGGTACTCCACAACACAATGGAGTGTCTGAGAGGAGAAATCGAACTTTATTAGATATGGTCCGATCAATGTTGAGATTTACAGATTTGCCTTATTACTTATGGGACTACTCTCTTTTAACAGCTGCACATATTTTGAACAAGATTCCTTCAAAAGCTGTACCTACGACTCCATATGAGATATGGACCGGTAGGAGAACAAATCTCAGTTATATTAAGGTTTGGGGTTGTCCTGCCTATGTCAGGATGACACAGCAGGATAAGCTTTCACCTCGAGGGAAAAAGTTTAGGTTTGTTGGATATCCTTCGAACACGAGGGGATATATGTTCTATGATACCCAACATCGAAATGTGTTTGTAGCTCGTTTCGCAAGATTTCTAGAAGTAGAATTCTTGTCAGAAGGTGGTAATCATAGACAGGTTGAACTTGATGAAGTCCAACCTGAAAACAACGAACCAACGGAAGAAACTGAGATTCAAGTAGATGAAAAACCTTCAACGCACACACACTCCGTAGGTCACAAAGGATATCTATACCTCCTGGATGTATGTATTTGATACAAGAAAAGAGTCTCGATGTTCTCTTAGTTGAAGAGATTGATCTTTTTACCTATAGAGAATCAATGTTGGACATTGACTCCGTGAAATGGCAAAGTGCCATTAAATCAAAGTTAGACTCAATGCATGAGAATCAAGTTTGGGACTTGGTTCCGCTTCCCGAAGGAATTGTTCCTATCGGTTGTAAATGGGTTTACAAGAGGAAGCGCGGGCCTGACGGTAAGGTTGAAACTTACAAGGCCCGACTGGTAGCAAAAGGTTACACGCAGCGACCTGGCGTCGACTACGATGAAACTTTTTCGCCAGTAGCAATGCTTAAGTCTATTAGGATTTTGCTTTCTATAGCTGAGTATCATGATTACGAGATTTGGAAAATGGATGTCAAAATGGCTTTTCTAAATGGATTTCTTGATGAAGAAATCTATATGGAACAGCCGGAAGGTTTTGCGTCCAGCGAAAACTCGGGTATGGTATGTAAAGTTAAAAAGTCCATTTGTATACTTAAACAAGCTTCAAGAAGTTGGAATCTTCGATTCGACAAGATTATTAGATCGTCTGATTTTCTCAAGAATTCGGAAGAATCCTGTGTGTATTAGAAGGGCAGTGGGAGAATGGTAGTATTTTTAGACCTCTATGTTGACGACATCCTAATCATTGGGAATGATATAGGGATGTTACAAGGCGTCAAAGCATATCTCTGTAAGAATTTCTCCATGAAGAACCTGGGAGAAGCTTCCTATATTTTAGGGATAAAACTCTATAGAGATAGACAAAGGAAGCTGATTGGGTTATCCCAATCAACATACATAGATAAGATCTTGGAATGGTATAATTTTGGTAACTGTAAGTCAGCAAACATACCATTCAGTCATGGGATTCATCTTTCGAAGAAGATGAGTCCACAAACAGAAGATGAGAAGGTTAGAATGTCTAACCAACCTTATGTTTCGTGTTTGGGTAGCATAATGTATGCCATGTTATGTACTAGGCCTGATATCAGTTTCGCTGTTAGCGTAACTAGTAGATATCAGTCTAATCCAGGAAATGACGATTGGATGGCCATTAAACATATCCTTAAGTATCTTAAAAGTACTAAGGATAAGTTGATAATTTATGGAGGAAGTGAACTACAAGTTAACGGGTATACGGATTCCGACTTCCAATCGGATCCCGATGATAGAAAGATTACATCAGGATTCATCTTTACCCTTAACGGAGGTGTAGTTTGCTGGAAGAGTTCCAAACAGGGGTCAACAACAGATTCCACCACAGAGGCAGAATACATTACAGCTTCTGAAGCTGCAAATGAAGCTGTTTGGATTAGGAACTTTATCACAGAATTAGGAGTTGTCCTAAGTATCGAGAATGCGATTCTGTTATACTGTGATAATACTGGAGCCATTATGCAAACAAAGGAACTGAGGGCGCATCAGAAGTCGAAGCATGTGGAGCGCAAGTACCACATCATTCGAGAGATTGTGTCGCGAGGGGATATTGTCGTGTGCAAGATACCGAGTGAAGATAATGTAGCAGACCCGTTGACGAATGCCACACCTACGAATTTGTTTAATAAACGCGTGGAGTCTATGGGTATTAGATACAATCGATATTGGCACGATAGTAATTGGGAGATTTTGTTGGGGTTGTGTAGGCACTGCATTTTTGCATAAAGCTCGATGATGAGTCTTGTATAGAGGCACTACCTGATAAGTCGCGGAAGTCGCGGGAAACGGATGTCGGAAGGGAAAATTCCAAAATTAATACCTCGTCTAATTTAAACTCACTAGTTTAGCCTCGGGTTCGCTTAGTCGATTTCTATTTTCAATATTAGCCTTGGCCCAAAACCCCGCAACCCATGAAAGCCCATTAATCCATACACACCCATGCAACCCATGCAACTCCTTAGGCCCACACGTCCAAGCCCAATCCAAAATGATAAGACCACATGCAAAACATATTCCAAATCTATCATAATCACCTTCCAAATTAGCCAAGATTGAATCCCTAAAATTTGGAAGGAAAATCAAGGCATATTAAGGTAAGGGTGGCGGCACACACACATAAATAAGATGAAAACCCTAGCACAACCAAGTAACCTTAACACATAGAAAACCTTAGCATGCAACTATAAAAAGAGACCTAACCTAACCCTCTTCCTCTCACAAGACACACTCTCGTCAAACACAAAACAAACATTAGCTCTCTCATCTCTCCTCTCTCTCTTCCTCTCACAAGACACACTCTCGAAAAACACAAAACAAACCCTAGCTCTCTCCTTTCTCCTATCTCTTTTCCTCACACACTCTCGGCAAACACACTAAACAAACCATATTTCCTTCATGTAAACAAACCAGCCAAAAAACACTAACACAAATCAACTAAACCCTAAACACCTTCTCATTTCTCATCATCACCGAGCAACCAAGACACAAAACAACAAGAATTATTCACCCAAAAACCAAGCAACCAAAACACTAAACAAAAAAAACCAGACACACAATAACAACCCCTTAATTGACCCAAACAAATAATAAAAATAAGCCATTCACCGACACACAGCACACACACTCAATCGACCAAACCCCCACTAAAAACAAACAACAAAGAACGCCAACCATAACAGCCCTCACCGACTAACCAAGCTGACACACCACAAGACAAACAAACAGCCCCTTTACCATGATAAAAACAACAAAAATCAAACCAAAAACAATAGCCTTTCACCGAACGAAACAAACGGCAATAGGCAACCTCTTAATTACCGTGAAACCAAAACAGTCCCTAAACAGTCCACAAACCGACACAAAAACACCCCCTAAACCGACACAAATCCAGTCTAAAAGCAAGCCCGGAAATAGCAGTAAAAACAGAGAAAATGGCAGCCCAAAATAGAGAAATAGTTACCAGAAACGGTGAATCAACGAATCAGAAAAATAGTGAAGTTCTAATCCTTCTGATGACGGCATAACACACTTCCAAGAGGCGACTTAAAATGTAAGACTTGAGGGCCCTCTCTTTAATATTCGTTCTGCTATCCCGGACACGACATGCTTCGTTGGGCGTGAAATACATCCAACCGGACATGCGAGATCCCACACTAAGATCGGCCAAGTCTCTTGGTCGTATCTCCTTTCTTTTATTTCATCATTTATTTTTCTTTGGATGTTTCGTTATTTATTTCCGCTCGATATTTATTTATCTATCGTTATTTGTCATTGCTTATGACTACTTACATTGGATTAAAGGGCACCCCCTTTGTGGGAAATGCCTGAAGGCACCATTTACCAAATTAATTTGTAGTCTTGGACGATGCATGCTTGGTTAGACGTGAAATATGTCCAACCGGGCATGTGAGATCCCACACTAAGATCGGCCAAGTCTCTTGGTCGCATCTCCTTTCTTTTATCCCGCTACTTATTTTTCTTTTGATGTTCCGTTATTTATTTCCGCTCGTTATTTATTTATCTATCGTTATTTGTCATTGCGTATGACTACTTACATTGGATTAAAGGTCACCCCCTTTGTGGGAAATGCCTGAAGGCACTCTTTACTATATTATTTTATAGTCCTGGACGTTGCATGCTTGGTTAGACGTGAAATATGTTCAATTGGGCATGCGAGATCCCACACTAAGATCGGCCAAGTCTCTTGGTCATATCTCTTTTCCTTTATTTCGTCATTTATTTTCCTTTTGATGTTCCATTATTTATTTCCGCCCCTTTGTCTTTTTATGTATTCATCTCGCTTTATTATTCCGCTCTTATTCATGTTCATGTCTTGCCGCATCACTTCACGTTTACTTTCATGTTTGTATTGTGTCAATGATTTAGTGTTGCCTCTTGCGGTATATCAGAATGAAACCCATACATAAATTCCGTAGCCGAATCTGAATGAACGGTTGTGCAGTCTGTACTTGGGATACAACTCCACGTACCACTCGGGAAATAGTCACGCATGTGTTTATGTTATTATAGATGCCATTTCTGCCTTATCTCGTTCGAATGCGTTCCCGGACGCTACTCGAACGCATGCATTTTGTCTCACTATGTATTCTCCCTCATTCCGTTCGAACGTGTTTACCAACGCTACACGAACGCACACACTGGATAGACTATTTCTTAACATTTTATGCACTTTTGTATCTTGAGTTATTTACTTTACATTATGCACTTAATTATTTGCACTTTTTATTGTTATTATAATTTACATTATCGTACTTCCTCGTTTAATATGTTTATGGAATTATGCATTCGCTTTCATTTACATTTATGTTTATGGGTGTGTAAACTTATATGTTATTTGAATTATCTTGCATGTGCTGCATAAGACTTGGTTATATCATTGTGTAAACCCATTCATTACAACTGGCATAATAATAGACCATTCTGAACCCAACGGTTTGAGGTCTTCCCTTGCGAGGGGTGAGTGCGGCCTTAAATCATTACCCAGATCACACTGGGTGGCGACTCATTTATTCCCCGGTTTAGACTCGTAAGCATTTAACTATAGATTTTTAGTAGTAAGAGCCTATGTAGTTGGCAATGTGACTAGTTGAAGAAACTACATGTTGATGAATGTGTTGGGGTTGGTGCTCAGAGCGTCAATTCCCCATTGTATTTCCTTGAAAATACTATTGTAAACGTTTTATTATGAATAAAATAAGCAGTTTATGTAATATAATATATCTTTTAATATGGTAAAGATGTAATAGACCTTAGGATGATTAGTCATGATACTGTTGCAAAAGCGTCGCAACTGACATTAAGTTGTATCATGACGTTGTCATTCTCAGACAGTTCCTGGTCAAGGTTTACACTACTTGGTCAATAAAGTAAACTCGTTGAGACCGGTACATGTCGTATACTGAAATATATGATTCCAATGGTTTCTCAATGAACCATGAGTCTTGGGGATTCGTATAGACGTGTAGGTGTTTATAGCGGATAAACATTGAACGACTCACCGAAGATTCTTAATGGATGGTACACCAACGTCAATAAGAATCTTCTCGGGTTGAGTAGCATTTACGATTCTTCGACTTGAGATACCACTGTGGGCACATGAGACATCTTCCACACTTAGATGGCAGTCACGTCACCGATCTATTTAGATCAGACCTCCGCATGTTCGTTGGGTGTGGACAGATCCTCAGGGTGTCCTGTGTGTGTCGAGATAGGATCCTTCAGTTCTGTGTACAGAGCATAGGTAGTCCATATATGATTAGCAATCAGATGAAAAACCATGGGCCCGTGGTACACTTTAGAAGTCAGTTCTAAGTGTTCTTTTAGAGATTGCTAATAGAGACGTCGACGGGATAGTCCCTATAGAGATTTGACGTTTACATCTATATCTCTAGGATATATCCGGATACCTGTGACAGAGGAATTATACATTTTCCATGACCTCGACCTGTATGATTCAGCGAGTTTATCAGTTGTCGTCATAATTTACGGGTGGGTAAATTATGGACACGAAATTGGATTTCGTGACGGATATGCCTGAATCTAGAGAGTCTCACTAATGAAATATACTCGTAGAGCACTAGGGCAACATTTATAAATAATATTGATTATTTATAAGTCGTTTAAAGGTTAAACGAAAAATACATGCGAATTGACCTAATAGTCATTTCCTAATTTTTGTGTATTTGCATTTAATGATAGATTTTATCAAATACACGTTAATTAATTGTCAAATTGAGATATTTGACTAATATCATAAATATATATGTATTTGATATTTAATGTAAATATAAATATCTTAAGTTTGATATTTTATTAAATGACTTGAGTTGCAATTGTTGACTTGTTTGAAAAATCATTAAAGTTGTAATGATAAAGTTTACAAGTTGATAAAGCAAATTATATGAAACAAAAATTAAAAATATCTAGATATTTTTCTCCACCAAATTCGGCCAATGCCATTTTGTGAAGTATAAATTATTTTGTTTCATTTTAGGGTTTCATAAGTTCATTAGACACAAAAAAAAAAAAAAACACAAAAGAAGTTGAGAGAAAAGTTTGAAGCAAAAAGGAAAAAGCTTGGAAATCTTTTGTATTTGTAAGTTTTTCTTTAAAGTCTTCAACATGAATAATGTTTCTAACATGCTTAGCTTCAATTTATGATGCTTTGATGTTATCTCTACTCTCATAGTTTTTGTTTAATTGGTTGTGAAATTGAATGAAAGATGTATGCATGTAAGTAAGCTTGAAATGGTTTCAAAGGCTTACTTTTGATTATTTGAAAATCAGGTTTCCATTCTAGAGTTGTTAAGCCACTCATTGGTGACCTAGAATTGTTCTAGAGTTATTTCAAAGTGGTGAGACTTGTTTGGTGTTGTAAAGAATGAATTAAAGTGTTGGAATTTAAAGATTTGGTAATATTGGTCAATTTGGTGAAATTGTAAAATTAGGGTTTTTAAGCCCTTTCAAATTTGGGTCTTTTCATATATGTGATGTATTATGGAGTGTATATAATGCATGTAAAATTTTGGGTTGATTGGATTTGATCTTGGCATGTTTTGAACAAAATGGACTAAATTGTAATTAACCAAAAATGAGGGGTGCTCACTGCAATTAGGCAAAAATTGGGGATTTGGTTGCAATCTGATTTTGATGAGTTGGACTTGTTGGAAATCATTTTAGAAATGGTTTAGAATAATCCAAAATTGTATTTTACATTTTTTGGACTAAAATGATCAATTTGTAAAGTTGTGGGGCAATTCGATAATTACCAAGAAATTTGATTTCTTGTGTAATTTTTCAGAATTTGATAATTGGATAATTAAATAAATAAATTTATTTCATTTATCCAAGAAAAATTTTGAAATCGGAAAATTTTGATTTTCCACTATTCCGTTGCGTTACCGGATTTTCGCCATAAAACCCCTACAGAACGACCGTTTGCTTAGATGTCTATCCTGATTTGTTAGTGTTATGATGTATAGTACGGTTACAAATAAAAAGAGAAAGTCTCGAAAGAAAGAAATTAAACCAATTATAACTGATAAGCGTGAAGCTACCCATGGGCGAGTGTTGGGACCACCATGAGGAGAAATGTTACCTTAAATGGTAGGTGTGTAGAAAAAAAGAGAAAAGATTTTTGAAGAAAAAAAGAAAAGAAAAGACAAGAAAAACCATACCATGCTGAGCACAGAAATGTAATTACTGAACACATTTGAGATATCTAGGTTGGTTTGACCCATCAGATCCCAATTTTTAAACGAAATCATTGAGTTGGCTTACCTATGAATCAAGCTATGAATGAACATTTCCACACACACACACACTGTGAGTCTGGCTTAGATGATTTATTCAAGGACTTGGATTCGAGTTGCATTGAGTACTTTGAATGTTCTCTAATTTCATTACTAAGTATTCTTTGAGGACAATAATATGTGTAACTATTGCGACTACTTTAGTTTGTTATTTTTGCATGATTGTATGTTTTGAATGATGTTTGTGGGTGTCGTCGCTGCAAGACCTCACGAGACTATAACTCGTCCACTAGGGACACCTAGGGGTTTAAAGGCTTGTTGCATACGCTAAATGCAATCGTGATCCCTACGAAAGTGGCTTAGATAGTTTTTATTTATTTTTAATTTAGTTTAGTTCTTATTTTATTTTTACGCTTGAATTGTTAGAGACTAGCAATAAGCTGGTTGGGGTTGTGATAAGTGCATCAATATATACTTTGAACATCGCTAACTCTGCTTAATTATCATGTATTTAATCTTAATTAGAGTTTATTTTGTGCTTCGTTATTAGGAGCAATGGAATATGAAGTTTGGAGTAATTATGCATGTTTCAGGACCTTACGGACGCATCGGAAGCACGCGGGAAGATCAGAAGCGCAGAATCAGCGAACCAGCAAAATAAGTAACTGGCACCACGGTGCCCCCCAGCAAACATGCCCATACATACTACCCGAGGATTGGACACCGCACCCCCTACTTTCTGGCACTGCGGCACCCGAAAGAGTCCCAGAAACTTACTTTGGTCGTGTTTTACGCATATATGGACGCCAGGACTTCTCTATATAAACCGAAGCTCCTCCTAAACCCTAAAAACATAGAGAAAAAGAGTGAGAACACACACCAAAAAGCCAAAAACACAGTTTTTAGAGAGAATAATGAATAACTTCAAGCTGACATGATATCTCTCCGATCTATCGAGGCTATATCTCTATTCTGCATGGAGAACTAATCTCCTAGGCAATGCTAAGGATGAACTCTTGTATTTAAGTTTTTATATTCATGTTGTTGATTCCTAAATACTCTTAAATGTTTAATACAATTGATGTTTATTATTCTTTATTATTCTATGATTTATGAATCCATAGACCGTGTTTATTCAATTTGCATATAGGAATAGTCATGCTTCTTCTATGTGTGATTGAGGATCGATTGAGGATCGAATATGACAATAGAAAGTCTGAGAAGGCTAGATATAAGAGAAAGAACAGTGGAAATGATTCTTCTCAAGCAAACAAGAAGTTCAAGGGGAAGTGCTACATCTGTGGAAAAAATCGTCACATGGCAAAAGACTGCAGAAACAAAAAGTCTCAAGATAAGGGCAAGAAAAAGAAAAATGAGGCCCATATCACTAAGGATGAGCAACTAACTCATGAGATCTCAGAGATGAACCTCTCTGCAGTTGTAACAGAAGCCAACTTAGTTGGGAATCCCAGAGAATGGTGGGTAGACATGAGGGCTACTCGTCATATTTGTGCTGATAACAAGATGTTATCCTTCTATCAGGAGGTCGATGGGGGTGATCATCTGACAATGGGAAACTCTTCTACTTATAGAGTGGTTGGACAAGGCACAATGGTTCTAAAGATGACATCTGGGAAAGAGCTTACATTAAGAATTTTTTTCATGTTCCTGATATTCGGAAGAACTTGGTTTCGGGTTCATTTCTTAGCAAGAATGGTTTCAATCTTGTATTTGTTTCTGATAAGTTTGTACTGACCAAAAATGAAGTTTATGTAGGAAAAATATACCTCAATGAGGGCCTTTTCAAGTTCAATATAATGACTGTCAATCGACAGAGTGTTAATAATAAAACTATATCTTCTGTTTATATTATTGAGTTACAAAATGTATGGCATGAGAGGTTAAGACATGTTAATTATAATACAATACGTAAATTAATTAACATGGACCTTATACCTAAATTTACAATTGATAATCAACATAAATGTGAAGTCTGTGTTGAAGCTAAAATAAATAGAACATCATTTCATTCTATAGAAAAAAGTTCTGAACCCTTAGAACTTATACACATCGATGTATGTGATATAAATATTGTGCAAACAAGAGGCGGTAAAAAGTATTTTATCACTTTTATCGATGATAGCACAAGATTGTGTTATACGTATTTATTGAGGAGTAAAGATTGAGCTATTGAGAGCTTTACACTATAATAACGAAGTTGAAAATCAACTTGGCAAGAAAATCAAAAGAATCGGGAGTGATACAGACTGTGAATATGTGTCACCATTCAGTGAATATTGTTCCAATCATAGAATTATTCACGAAACTACTGCTCTTTATTCGCCTCAACAAAACGGGATTGCGAAAACCAAAAACTGAACGTTGAATGAAATGATGAATGTCATGTTGACAAGCTATGGTCTACCCCAGAACTTGTGGGGGGAAGTCTTGATTTCCGCCAACTACGTTCTGAACAAGTTACCTCACAGAAGATTGGACAATATTGTTGGGGTTTTTATCAAGGCGACGCAGCGGAAGAAGCGTGGTTCGGGCGAAATCATAGTTTAAAATTTTTAAACTTACGAATAAATTATTAAATATCCAATATTAATAATTCATTCATATTTCACCTAAACATATTTATTCGATATCAAATAACGACATAAATAATATAGAAACACAGTGAAACTTTTACGAAAACGTTTTTTTTCGTAAAATAGCATAAAACATGTTTCCGACCGAACAGAACAATACACATTGAGGATGCCCAGGTCAGCCCCAAAAATATTTGGACAGTTCGTGGGCTGTCCGAACAGTGGCCAATTCACTGTTTGGGCAACTGTTATCTGATAACGCTGTTTTTCACCGTTTTCATGTATTTTCACTCCAAAACCATTTTTGGTAATTAATTTTCTTGGGCAATTAAAATAAACTAATTTATTCTAATTACACAATACTCAAAAACAATTTTTTGTCCCAAAAATTAGATTTTTCTATTAATTACCGTGAGACCCCATAACTTTATATTTTGATCATTTTAGTCCTAATTTGTCAAATATAAATTTAAGTGATTTCAAATCACTACCAAAATGATTTAATACATGTCTTATACATGAAAATACAAATTGCAACTCAAAACTCAATATTTCTTGCAATAGCCAAGAGGTCCAATAACTTTTCAGATTTTACATTTTGGTCGTCGATGATACAAAATCAACACCAAATTAAATGTACATCATATATACATCATTATACAACACATATATAAAAAGCCTCAATTTTGGTGTAGGTTAAGAACCCTAATTTCTTAAATTAGTCCAATTAACCAAAATTAACCAAATTCAATACTTTAATTTAATCTCTACAACACCAAACAGGTCTCATCACTTTGAAACAACTCAAGAACAATTCTAGGTCATCAATGAGTGGCCTAACAACTCTAGAATGGCAACAAGATCATCAAATAATCAAAAGTGTGCTTATACACCATTTATAAGCGTACTTTGTTAAACATACATACATGCATACATCTTTCTTTCATATTTCCAACCATCCAAACAAAAACATAAGATAGTAGAAAAACTTAAGAACTGCACATGTTGTAGCCAAGAACAAAAGGAACAAGTTTCCTTCTAATAGAAAGTTGGAAAAACTTACTTAAATCCAAGCTTTCTTTGATTTTTTTTCTTGTTTCTTCTCTTTTCTCTCTAACTTATTTTGTTTATATTTTTTGCGGCTTCAACAAGTGTGAAGCAAATGAAGAAACAAAACCTTATATAGTATTAGGGCATGGACGAATTTGGCCTAAAGGTAAAATAAGATATTTTGTAATTTTAATCAATATTAAAAAAAGTAAAATACAAAATGATAACCTTCACCTTTAATGTAAAGTCAAACTTATACATTTTAATCATTTCCTAACTTTATCATAATGTTAGATATTTATATTTTAATTATAATAATCATTTAACAATTAAATAATTAAATAATTAATTAAATACAAATATCTCAAATATATGTATTATATTTACTTTAAATATCTCAAATACATATATTAAATTATATATGTCAAATATCACAATTTGACATTTAATTAATGTGTATTTAATAAAATCAAATATTACATACAAATACACATTAATTAGGAAATGACCAAAAGGTCCCTTATGCATGTATCTTTCGTTTAACCGTTAAACGATTTATAATTAATCAATATTATTCATAAAAGTTACCCTAGTGCTCTACGAGTATATTTCATTAGTGAGACTCTATAAGTTCAGGCATATCCGTCACGAAATCCAATTTCGTGTCCATAATTTACCCACCCGTAAATTATGACAACCACGATAAACTCGCTGAACTATACAGATCGAGGTCATCGCATACGTATAATCCCTCCATCACAAGTATTCAGATTATTTCAGAGATATAGATATTAACGTCAAATATCTATATGTATAATCATGTTGACGATTCTATTAGCAATCTCTTAATAACACTTAGAATTTACTTCTACAGTGTACCACAGATCCATGGATTTAACGGATTGCTAATACCATAATGAATATTTATGCTATGTACACAGAACTGATGGATCATATCTTGATACTCAGAAGATATCATGAGCATGAGTCCACACCCAACGAACAAGCGGAGGTCTGATCTAAATAGATCGGTGGCGTGACTACCATCAAAGCGTGGAGGATGACTCATATATCCACAATGATATCTCAAGTCAAAGAATCACTATTATACTAAATCCGAGAAGATTCCTATTGACGTTGGTGTACCATATATTAGGTAATCTTCGGTGAGTCATTCAGTGTTTATTAAATAAATACATATTAATTTATACGAGTCTCCCAAGACTCATGATTCATTGGGATAAACCATCGGACCAAGTCCGATATACGACATGTACTGGTCTCAGTGGATTTTTACTAACTGATCTCTGTCAGTAAATCTTGACCAGAAACTTAATTTGATAATATATTTCTAGTAGTGATACTTCCCAATGTCAATTACAAGCTACTTAGTAATGGCGCACTACGTTATATATTATCGGGTCTTTGTCTTTTATATATATATATATATATATCACTAAACATGATTTAGTTTCAATCTAATGAATTAGATCGAATATATATAATAAAAGACAAGAGGTGCAACCATAAATAAGTAATATTATGGAAAAATATATTACTCGTATTCATGAATCGGACATAAATACGATCCGGATTGGCGCTCCGAGCACCAATCCTAACAAATACACCATATGAATTGTAGGAAGGTCACGTACATTCCTATAAATATCTAAAAGTGTGGGGGTGTCTCGCCAAAGTAATGGTTCTTAAACCTAAGAATGTTAGAATATGACCCAAGACTGTTGATTGTTTATTCATTGGATATGCTCACAACAGTAGTGCGTATCGATTCTTGGTACATAAGTCTGAAATTCCTGACATCAATCCAAATATGATAATTGAGTCAAAAAAATACAACATTCTTTGAAGTGACTTTTCCTTGTAAGGAAAAACAAAGAAAAAAATCTCTCAAAAAAACTATTGATACTACCAAAGGAAGTAATCAAGTTGACAAATAATCATATCAACATGAAAATGTTGAGGAAAATGAACCTAGACGTAGCAAAAGAGCTAGAACGTCTAAGTCATTTGGACCTGATTTTCTGATATACTTGTTAAAAAATTAGCCTCAAAGCTATAAAAAAACAATGTCTTCTTCAGAGGCACCGTTGTGGAAAGAGGCTATCCATAGCGAGATTGATTCTATCCTTAAAAACTATACTTGGGAGTTGGTTGATCTTCCTCCAAGTTGTAAGCCGATGGGTTACAAATGGATCTTCAAACGGAAGACAAAGTCTGATGGATCAATAGATAATTACAAGGAAAAACTTGTCATAAAAGGTTATAGACGAAAAGAAGGTATTGATTACTTTGGTACCTATTCACTAGTGACTCATATCACGTCAATAAGAATGCTTATATCCATAGAAGCTATATTTGGTCTTGAAATACATCAAATGGATGTGAATAGGACATTCTTAAATGGTGAATTAGATGAAGAGATTTACATGAAACAATCAGAAGGTTTCAATATTCCTGGACAAGAACAGAAAGTGTGCAAACTTGTAAAATCCTTATACGGATTAAAACAAACACCTAAACAATGACATGAAAAATTTGACAAAGAGATGTTGTCAAGTGGGTTCAAAGTCAATGAGTGTGATACATGTGTATACACTAAATCAACTCAAAAATGATATGTCATTGTGTGTCTCTACATATATGATATGTTGATAATTGGTAGTAATCATGATATCAAGAAAGTATTGACCAGCAAATTTGATATGAAAGATTTAAGAGCAGTTAATGTGATTTTAGGAATTAAGATTTCCAAAACATCAGATGGGTACATATCATCTCAGACTCGTTATGATGAGAAGATACTTGAGAAATATAATAAAGGAGATCCAAATGTGGCTAGAACTCATGTGGACATAACTCTTCACTTATCAAAGAATACCGGCTCAAGCGTATCGCAGTGAGAGTATTCGAGAATCATCGAAAGTCTGATATTTCTCACAAATTACACATGACCAGATATCACTCAAGCTGTAAACAGGCTTAGTAGATATACAAGTAATCCAGGACATAAACATTGGAAAGTCATAGTAAGAGTTCTGAGGTATCTGAGAGAAACTTCAAAATATAGTCTGTATTATATGAGATATCCTGCTGTTATAGAAAGATATTGCAATGCTAACTAGATATCTAATACAGTGGATTCCAAGTCCATGAGTGGATTTGTTTTCATAATTGGTAGTGTATCCATGTCATGGAAATCCTCGAGGTAAACGTGTATTGCCCGGTCTACTATAAAATCTGAGTTCATAGCATTAGACAGAACAGCGGAAGAAGCAGAATGGCTTCGAAATTTCTTAGAGGATATTCAAAATTGGCCAAAGCCAGTGCCAATTATAAGCATACATTGTGATAGTTAATCGACTATTGGGAGAGCCCAAAATACAATGTATAATGGTAAGTCTCGACACATACGTCGAAGACACAATACCATAAGGCAACTGCTCTCAAGCAGAATAATTTCAATAGATTATGTCAAGTCGAAGGAAAACCTAGCGGATCCACTTACTAAAGGTTTATCTAGAAAACAACTTGAGAAGTTATTGAGGATAATGGGCTTGAAGCCTATAAATTAAGCATTGTCACTATGGAAACCCAACCTAGCTGATTGGAGATCCCAATATCTAGGTTCAAATGGACAACTGAAATTTTATACAATTCAAAACAAGCAATGTAGAGTTCCTTACTCTTTCTCATTCCTGTAATGACGCAGAATGTTGTCTTTCAAGGTTAGGATAAGCTAAGGCTTTTAATGATCACCATATTAGGAGAAGAGTCCTAATTGGGATAAAGAAATATTACCTATTTATAGTAGATCACCTATTTTAAGTAAGAAATGAAGTCGCTTCCATGACAATTTTTAAAGGTTGAATTCTTTAAAGTACTTGATGAATCCATGACCGATGTTCATGGACAACTTGAACACAATCGTAGAACGGGAAATGGTCAAAGTGAAGCTGTATGTTGGCAATTATCTTGGTTTACACCAACGGTGGAACGGTTCAAGAATATGAGTCACTGGTTCGCCAAGTAAATTCGATTGTCATTCACTAGGAATGGTTCAAGGTAAAAACTACATATTTCGATGCAGTTTTATCTCACATAAACTCTCTTAAGTGTCTGCATTAATATTAGATAATTATGGGGGATTGTTGTAAATTCTCTAATAAATGTAGTATTAGAGTATGAAAGACATGTCCGTTAAGTAGTGCTTTATGGGAAAGACACAAGGATGAAGGGACATATCCTATAAATTGGAATGATACATCTCTATACCTTCTTAGGCTTTAGGAAAAGGTATAACCCTTAGGAGGGTTACACCCTAAGCAAAAATATCCCCTCAAATGCACATTTCCATGCCTATATAAATGAGAGTCTTGGATTCATTTTGAGATATCCAGAAAATCACATGTTCAATCATTTGTTAGAGTCAAGTCAAAAGAGAGTTTCCATTATTTTCCTTGTTCAAGTTCTTGTGAAAAGAGTGCCCCTTCTCCAAGAAGAATCCAAGTAAAACTGGGAGAACGTTAGCCATAAGACATCTGTATAGCACCGAGATGGGGCTTATAAGTTCTTAAGGACAGTGGCAACTCGACTTGGATTCAGTTTTCGATCATCTTCAACATTTTTCCAGATTTTCCTAAGTTTTATGATTATGGTTTTTGATTACATGATAATAGAAATTGATTGTATAATGCATGTTAAAATCGGTAATGACAGATATTAAACAACAGCAATTACTGAAAATAAAGGAATTTTAGACGAAGATTATTGAACCAATTAACAAAAGGAAAATTGTGTGATAAATAAAAATTGCTTTGAGTTCCACCAGATAAATAAATAGGGCAAATCGAACTCCGACCGAAATCAAAATTGAAACCGATTAATAGGGTATATTATTAATTAGATAGGTTTCGATTTCACTTAGTTATAAACCAAATTTTTCCGGATAGGTTCTCATCCCACGAGAAATCGAAACCAAAACCAATTTTGATCACATCTAAAATTGACATAATATGTGTGACGCTATCTGATGTGTGTTTGGGCTGGAAAAAAATGAAGATTTCTAGAAATTAAATATTTGCCCTCAAGCCTTAGTAGCGTGGTTTGGTGGTGTAAGGTTCAGGATCATATTTTGAGGTTCTGGATTCGAATTCAGTGAGTACGTTTCTTGTAAGAGCCTGAGACAGCCGGAGGTTTTACCTACTTCGTTTAAGTCCGGAAAGAGACATCGGTCTCGGCTGTACAAGAGCAGACCCGAGCAGGAAAGAGACATCGATCTCGGTGATACAAGAGCAGACCGAGCCGGAAAGACACATCGGTCTCGGCGGTACAAGACAGACCCGAGCCGAAAAGAGACATCGGTCTCGGCGGTACAAGAGCAGACCCGAGCTGGAAAGAGACATCGGTATCGACGGTACAAGAGCAGAGTCGAGCCGGAAAGAAACATCGGTCTCGGTGGTACAAGAGCAGACCCGATCCGGAAAGAGACATCGGTCTCGCCGGTAAAAGAGCAGACCCAAGCCGGAAAGAGATATCGGTCTCGGCGGTACAAGAGCAGACCCGAGCCGGAAATAGACATCGGTCTCGGCGGTACAAGAGCAGACCCGAGCCGGAAAGAGACATCGGTCTCGGCGGTACAAGAGAAGACCCGAGCCGGAAAGAGACATCGGTCTCGGCGGTACAAGAGCAGACCCGAGCCGGAAAGAGACATCGGTCTTGGCGGTACAAGAACAGACCCGAGCCGGAAAGAGACATCGATCTCGACGGTATAAGAGCAGACCCAAGCCGGAAAGAGATATCGGTCTCGGCGGTACAAGAGCATACCCGAGCCGTAAAACAAATATCAAAACCATTGTGTGGGCCATAACAAACAAGCATAATAAAATGTCAGCCTAAGACAGAAGATGTCTTACTCACATTTTGGGATCAGTTGCCTTTCTTGCAACTCTACAAGGGTCACTACAAGCAAGGCTCTTCTTAATACATCCTCTCTACATCTCAGCATTTCACGCATCCGACCGGATGACTTCCGCTATCATCTTTGGTCGACCTCAAAAATCGAATGGTCTATGTATACACTGAGATAGCCTTTTTTCACCAAGTCTTTCACCTGCTCCCGCAGGTCTCTGTACCCATTCGTGGCATGTCCCCTTACGTTATGGTAGATACAGTAAGCCCTACTATTTCCCTCCACAATCGGGAACCTCCTTAAATTAGGCTCGGCCAACAGACCTTTATCCTGGATTTCCCGAACTATCTGGGCCATAGGTTTGTTCAAGGGGGTGTATATTGTCCTCTTTCGCGACACGGTTGACTTGGACAGATGACTTTATCTCTTGAACATGACTACTCGGAGGTGTCGGTATGAGTTTCTTCTGCTCCGGGACTGGTATCCTCAAATTTCTGATCGAATCCCACTGATTGTCTGACCTGAGTATCTTAGCCTTTCGGGTGTCTACTCCCTGGGCAATCTTTTTCTCCTCCTCTATTAAGATAAACTTCCTGGCCAACTCTAGGGCAGTGGCATAATCCGATACGTCTTGAATCCTCAGGTGAGTCCACAACTTCCCGACCTTTAGACCTCTCTTGAGACTTTCTAGTGCTTCCAATGACTTGTACGCTCCGACCCCGAGCACCAAATTGTGGTACCTTTCAATAAAATTCCTCAGGGGCTCATCATCCCCCTACTTCATCAGTCTCAATTATCCCACCATTTTCTTTGGGACGCATGCCCCTTTGAAGTGCCGAACAAATGACTTCCTGAGTTGCATGAAGCTTCCGATGCTCCCCGGGGCTAGACTTCTGAACCACAGAATGGCAGATCCCCCCAAGGTTAGGGGGAATACTTTGCAAATGGCATCCCCTACTACTCCTTGGACCTCCATCAACAGGACAAAACTCTCAATGTGGGATTTTGGATCAGTGTGGCCCTTGTAGGGCGTCATGGACGACATGTTGAATCGTCTTGGGAATTTTACCGACCTTATTTCTTCTGTGAATGGAGATTCAACCTCGCTGTCCCGAGCATCCCCCGTGCCAGTTTTGAGGTTCACTTCCCACTTGGCCATTTATTTTCTTAACCAAGATTTTATATTGCCATCTGTGTTACAGTGCCGCCTCCTGCGGCCTTCTTCACGTCTGTCACCCCGGGTGCGGCGTTCCTCATGACTTGAGATTTCCCGTCCAGTCTCACCATCATTCCTATCTCCCATTCTGATGTCGCGGGGGCTATCATAGGAAGAATCTGGCGACTGTCGCCCCTCTTCTTCTTCCAACGTATCCTCCGTTTGTAAATTTTTTCCTACCACTACGGACCTTATCCCGTAGGGACCCTTCCTCCTTGGTTCATCGTCATCACTCACATTCGCGATATTTTTTCCTTCTGTTATTTCGCCTCTCCTCCGACTGGTTTCGGCTTCTAGTCTCATTATTCGTCTCTTCCATCCTCTCCAGTTTGTCCATCATGGATTTCAGAAGGTTTTGATTTTCCTCCCTTTCTTTCCTCATATTTTCCTCTATTTTATCCATCCATTCTGCTGTTGAACTCCCCGACGACTGGCGATTTCCACCTTCTGCCATGGTCTTACCACGCGAGCTGCTTTTCGTTGAATTCCCCACAGACGGCGCCAACTGTTGACGGCTGATTTTGGTCTCAGGACAATATTGGAATATTTACTCCCGAGACAATCCTCGCTCAATAGTGAATTTGTTCGGTTATGGGGGAACCAAAAGCAAACTTAGCAAAAGACAGATAAATACGCCAATCGACAAAGAGATTTAACGTGGTTCGGCGGATTAGATCCAACCTACGTCCACAGACACAAATTGAATGATACTTTTATTACTGAGATATGTTTCTCTGATATCTCTCGTGTTTACAAGTATGATGATAATGATTCTGATCCCTCTTACTTACATTTTCCCCTTCTATTTATAATAGTGAAGAAATGAGATTCATTTTCCCATAAGGATTCCTAATTGAAACTAAAATCACTTCTCATATCCTATTAGGACACTGACTCATTCACCTCCCATATCCTATTAGGACACTGACTTATCAACATTTCCCAATGAAAGTATGATAACTTATCTTCTTATCCGTAAAAATAGGATGTCTTATCTTCTGGAACATATCCCGCCATATTTCCGGTCTTCATGAGGTCGGTCATGATAGTCTTTTGAACTGAGAATGCTGTTGTCGATTTGATAATGCCCGGTCATCCGATCTTAAATGGTCGGGTTACCGATCATAAGCGCTCGGCCCCTAACTCATGTGGTCGGGTCGGCATTAATGATCTTGATCAATAAGAGAGTTACCATTTTTACCCCTGTCGTACTGCTTAAATATCATAATGCTTAAAAAACACCATCAACAACCTAGAATATGTTTGAAGGTCGTGTTTAGCACAATAGATAGGTGTGAATTTTATATCCCTTTGACTATGAATTCTAATTTTAAAAATAATCTCTCTATAAAAAAAAAATTAAAGAATAAAAAAATAAAACTACAAATATCATAATTTTTCTCAAACTCTTCCAATAAAGAAGCGTTATGATATCTACTATCTTTATGCTTTTTGCTTTGGACCTTCATCTCCATATAACAAATATGATAAAAGGCTTCACCACAAATAATAAAAAGGTCTGATGAGGGAGGACAGTCTTTCATGTGACCTCTTTATTGTTTTTTTTTTTTTTTTTTTTAAAGTAAAGACTCTTCACTGATAGACTGATAGATGACAGACACAATGAAATTTTCCAGCCCAGCACTACACGCTCTACTCTCTGCCTAGTCTAAATTATATATATTTAAATAAAATATATTTGTATAATAATTTTAATTTATAATTTTTAAGTTTTTTGTTTCATATACAAACTAAACAAAAATAATAATTATTATTATTATTTAAAACAAAAATAATTAAATTAATACCCAATCAATCTCTATCTCCTCATTGTTGTTAGTATGTTTCTTTCAATAGAAAGAAATCTGATGCAAAAAAAATAATAATAATAAATAAAAAAATAAAAAAATAAAAAAAAATCAAAATCAAAATCAAAATCAATTAAAAGGTACAATAAAAAGGCACACCTGATTTGTTTCCATCACATGCTTGTCAAACACCAAACGTGAACTCAAGATAAAAATAATAAGGAAAATTATCAATTTCCCCCTCAAAAAATTTTTAAAATTCAATCTTACTTAAGAAAATTTAAAATATTCAATTTTTCACCCGATATTCAAAAAATGTTCACTTTTCCACCCCAAACGTTAACACCATTAGAATTTTACTGATGTCATAGAGATATTTTGGTCATTTGATAATGTTATGGTGGAAAGATGAACACTCTTTGAACTTCAGGTGGAAAAGTAAACATTTTTTATATTTAAATTATTTTGGATGGATTGTGAATTGTAAATGTTGTTTTGGAAGTTAAATTAATATTGTTTAATTATGAATGTTATTTTATTTTATTTTGAATATTTAAATTAAATAACTTAAAAAATTAAAATACAAAAATTTATATTTTTTTACGAATTTGGATATCCGAAAATCTGCAAAGATAATAATACATCATCCAAATCCACAAAAATATTATGCAGATCTAAATCTGGATCCATGAATATCTGGATCTGTATTTTGTCAAACACCTAATTTTTTGTCTTATTTTATAGTCAAATTTATATTTTCTCATTCATTTACACTTCATAAGTACTTTAGTCCAACAAATCTGGATATGAATCCGTGCATATCTTAATTATTTAAATCTCAATTCGTATTTTTCAATACAGATCCATAGTTTTTTAAATCTTTTCAGATATAACTGTCATCCCTACATATATAAACACTTGAAAATTCATAATTCTTCACTTGAAATTTTCAACATCTATTAATTTATTCTTTTTTCCACCTGAAATTTAAAGTGTTCAATTTTTCACTCAAAGTTCAAAGAATGTTCACTTGTTCACCCTGACATCAGTAAAATTCTGATTCGGGTGGAAAAGTGAACACATTTTAAACTTAGTGGGAAACTGAATATTTTATCTGAATTTTAATCTTTCTTTGAGTGTAAAATTAATAATATCCCAAATAATAATAATAATTATTATTATTAATATGAGCCAATAGAATGATGACATATACTTTTCGCACTAGTTTTCTCTTCCTCGTAAGAAAAAAACAATATGTCAAATCAAGAACAAAATGAAAACGTGGGAGTAAAAAGATGTCTGCCAACTAAATTGAAAAATGAATTTCCTACATCGAAATAATGGAAGCATATTCGACACGTGGCAGCAGGCAGTCCAAGTTTCCCAACAACCTCATCACACACACCTAACCTCATCATTCAATTTTTCAAAAATAATTAATTTTCCAATAAACACCAATTTAAAATGAGTAGTGATACTCTCACAAACAATCTCACAAACACTTTTACTAACCCCTCACTGTAGATCATTGTAGCTACAGTGAGGGGGTTAGTAAAAGTGTTTGTGAGATTGTTTGTAAGAATATCATTTTTGATTTAAAATTAAAAAATTTACATAATTAATATTCTCGATGGGCCCCCCAAGTCAAGACAAGCTTCGCATATATCAATGTTTACTTCATGTTTAATGATAATTATTTTTAAGGGAAAATGTCCATTTCCCCCTCTCCCCCATATTTATATTAATAACCACTTATTTTTTTATTATTTTAATAATACCCCAAAATCAAAAGAATATTCTCATTTTATAAGTTTTTTTGACATATTTACTTTTGTATAAATAATTAAGAATTTTACATAATTTTTAAAATTTTAAATTAATTAAAAAATATATATGGAAATTAGTATAAAATATAATATTTCAATATAAAATTATTATATAAAAATAAATGACAATTATTATCTTTTAAAATTCCAGTTACAAGCTAGCTTTCAAACTATACTAAAAAATTATTTTGAGAAACATTCCAATTAGTTTATATTTTTTGGGAAAACCAAAACTGAAAACATGAGATTAGATAAACAAAAATAGTTCCTAAAATAGAAGCAAAATTGCTTTTCATGTTTCTTCATGGTATAACTTTATGTCGCGATTTAATAATATTATTAAATTTAATCTAAATATAATATTTTTAAAGATAATTAATTTTTTTTAAAAAATACAATTCAAAAATTTATATAAAATAAACGAGATGTCTAAATTTAATTTCATTTCTGTAATTATTTTATAATATCTCACACACAATATCTTAATCCCTATTTATTTAATTATTATTTTTAATTGTATTTTTTAATTTTGTTAAATTATTTTTTGGATTGTCAAATTTTTAAAATATATTAATAACATACATTCTTAGTTTTATTTATTTTTATTTATTATACTGTAATATAAAACTAAATATATGGAAGTAGTTAAAATAGAACTACACTAAACTAAAAACAGCCGAATTACCCCTGGAATGAAAAATAGCTTTCAACAGTTGGCGCCGTATGTGTGGACCGGTACAATAAGCGGAAAACACACTAAGATGATGGCAGGAGACAAAAACCACAATACTTCAGAGACTTCTACGACGGAGTGGATGGAGAAGATAGAAGAAACCATGCAAAATGAGAGAGATGATGCTCGAAGGGATAGGGAAACGACCCAAACCGTCATGAAGGCTATGTTGGAGAAGATTGAGAAGTTACAAAAGAAGACAGGAGAAAGAGGGGAAGAAGTCCCTAGGGGAATGAGAGATGAGATAGTAAAAAGAAAGAGGATCACCGAAGTAGATGGAGATCACGGAAATAGGAAGAAGAACATAATGAGAATGAAATTCGTAGTCGTCGCCAACGCCATACCAACCGGGGAGCCGTGGGAAGAAGAAGAAGGCAGACAAATCTCAGAATCATGGGGATGACTTCTTCCATTCTCCCGCAAACAAGCAAGTGAAGGAGCGTCGTCAGAAATCCTCATCTAGGACTGAGTTATCGAATGAAATGCAATGTCAGGAGTTGGAGATTGATTGGTTTCTCTCAACCCTTGATGCTAACGCTGAACAAGTTCCTCCTAGAGAAATTATGGTCGTTATTCAACCTGCCAGTCTTCTGATTCTCCAAAAAGCTCGGTTCAAAAGGACATTTTTAAGAATTATTCAGAGATATGAATGAAATATTTTCAATATATCATCTCTTAGAATGACTCTCAAAGAGTTGTAAGATGAGACATTGTTATATGGAGATGTATATTTTTTAATGGGTAAATACCATTTACATCCCTACATTTTGACTCTAAAGCCGATTACATCTATATAATTTACAAAATATCCCAACACATTCCTATAACTTAATTATTAACAGAAATTTGATATTTTTGCCCCTATTTTATTTAGATAATTAACATTACAAGAATATTTAAATAGAAAATGTGAATTATATAATCTTTTAACAAAAAAAAAAAAAATTCAAATTTAATTTATAAGAATTTAAAATATATGAACAATTATGTATATATTGAAAAAAAAAATTAACATTTCATTGTATATGTTAACTTTTATTTATTTAAATTAATTTTTTGTATGTTTAAATATAATCACAACTATATCCAAATAAATGAAAAATATGTGAAATATTTCCTTAATTAAATTAGAAAAGGTAAATAATTTAAATAATTTTCCATTTTTATTAAAAATAAAGTATTTATCATTTATTTTAATTATTGAAATTTTTCAAGGATAAAATTTTCAAACTTAATTAAAAAATAAGAAAGAATAATTTTTTGAGGTATTTTTTAAATTACAGGGATGTAATGAGGAATTGAAACAAAATATAAGGATGTGATGGGTATTTATCCATTTCTAATTCACATTTTTTTTTTCAATTCTAATAAAAAAATAAATAAATAAACAAATGAACACACGGAATTTTTTTTATTTAAAGCACAAACCTATAGGAATACAAAATAGTTAAGTTTGTAAATAAATAATAAAAATAATACTTTAAAATAGAATAATTAGAATGATAGCACCTAGAAATGAATGCAATGATTTGTTTTGTAGAAAAGAGAGCTATAAAATTTTAGGTGAATTTCTATTGTATTTGAAAATTGAGATTGTATGATTTTTGTTTTTTTTAATAGAATACTAAAAGTCATCATGTAGGACCCTGGTAAGAAATTCTAACATCGACTAACAATTATTTTTTAAAAGTGAAGTGATTTATTATTTATTTTTTGAAAAGATTAAAAAAAATTAAAAGCTAGTAAAAAGTAGGGGTGGTCGCGGTTCGGTTCGGTTCAGTTTTTGCTAAAAACCGAACCAAACCATATTTTACGGTCCGGTTTTTTTACCTCTAAAATCAAACCATTAAATAACGGTTTGGTTCGGATTGAAAATTTTTTAAACCAGCGGTTTACTGATTGGTTCAGTTCGGTTTACGGATTATTCTACTCAAAATAAAATTCATCCACTTAAGTGAAGATAAAAAAAAAAACTAGTCTAGCGAACAAATAGTATGAAGTGCTACGGTGTAAGCTGTGACTCCAGTGAACACATGCACTCAATAGATGATTGAAAAATGAGGCACAATTAATTCTTGTATTTTTAAAAAATTACATCGAATAATGATGTTACCATCATTCTAATTAAGAGACAAATCCAACAGCTTACTTTTATACGGATAACTTTAAAAATCTCCTTGTGGATGGGTCTCGGTACATTAGGGACATATATGCGGATAACTTTTATACTCGTTGATTGGACGGATCAAGTATGAGTATTGACATATCCGTTCAAATAGAATTAAAATTCCCGAATGAATGGAACCCCACATGGCCCCCTAGTACATTAAGGATGTAGAAGGGGATAACTTTCATATATATTGATTGAACTAAGGGTGACAAAACGAATCAACGAATCGAGTTTGTATCGAATCATAAACGAATCAAATCAAAATATGATGGATTCGTATTCGATTCGTTTATTAAACGAATTCTAATATCAGGATTCGTATTCGATTCGTTTATTAAACGAATCGAATACGAATATTCGTTTATTCGTTTAACCAATGGTATTATTTAATAAAATAATTTACCACACTTGATTTACATTAATTTTTCATAAATATATACATATGAAATATGTAATTAATATATTTACTAAAAATATCTCACCAAATATCGAAAATATTAAGTTTTCTATGATAATTAGCTATAATTTCTCGAATCTTAATTGAAAATTAACAAGAACTAGTAAATAAAAATAATAAAACGAATCCTAAACGAATAAACGAATCTTAAACGAATAAACTAATAAATGAGCTTAAATTCGTATTCGATTCGTTTAATAAACGAATCGAATCGAATTGACCCATTTATTAAATGAATCCATTTTTTCAAACCCGTATTCGCTTTAAAACGAATCGAATCGAACGAATAAACGAATCCTGACCCAAATTGCCACCCCTAGATTGAACAAGATAGATATGAATATGAATATTTTCGTATCATACAACGAAACCAATTTATTTGAAATTGTAGTGATACAAATAAAAATAGAAAACAATTTATGAATTTAAAGTGAAATTATCAAAACATAAAAATTGTATCAAAAACATAATTCGCCTAAGCGAAAGGCATCCATGTTTAATTTTTTTATTATTTTTTTGGAAATGTTACAAATCCCGTCGTTAAATCATCCGATCGGAATTTAAATAGAACAAATAAAACCTTCGATTGTCCTAAATACTTATAAAAAAATAAACCAATAAATCAAATTATAAACCCTAGACACCGAGCCATGACCATGAGGCTTGAGGAATATATATATATATAGTACATGCATTAGACAATATTGCATATCATTTGTCTTGAGAGCAACTATTATGGCTCCTCAACTTATCTTCCTCACACTACTCTTCATCTTCATATCCTACAAGCTTTACCAAAAGCTGACAGTGAAGCTGCCACCAGGGCCACGGCCATGGCCGGTCCTCGGAAACCTCAAACAGTTGAAACCGGTCCGACACCAGTTATTCGCCGAGTGGGCCCAGACTTATGGGCCCATAATATCGGTTTGGTTCGGTTCGAGTTTAAACGTGATTATTTCGAGCTCAGAAATGGCAAAGGAAGTGCTCAAAGAAAAGGATCAACATTTATCAGATAGGCACAGAAGTAGACCGGCTATTAGGTTCAGTAGAAATGGGCAAGATCTTATTTGGGCTGATTATGGCCCTCACTATGTCAAGGTTAGAAAAGTTTCTACTCTTGAACTTCTGTCCTCCAAAAAGCTTGAGGCTCTTAGGCCTATTAGGGAAGATGAAGTCACTGCCATGGTAGAATCTATCTTCAAAGACTGCATTAACCCAGGTACATATGCGTTATAAATTGTCCTGATATAATAACATCCGGATTATAAAATATAAATGTATTATATTGTTTATCCGAATATTATTCGAGATAGTATATGTAGTGTTCGAATCTTATTATATCAAGACTGTTTCTATATTGGTGTATATATAAATATTCACTATATATTGAATTTATTGAGTTGTGTCCCATGATTGAGACACTTGAAGTTATAAATAGGATAGATCTACTTAAACATTCAGCCCTCCAACTTAGATTCAGTGGTCCAATTTTCTTGAGAGAGAGAGAATTTTCAGGTTCGGATGTCGAGATGATCCAGATGTCTTTTTTTTTCAATAAAATAACGTTGTTTTATTAGTCAATGAATAAATCAATGTGGATTAATTAATTGATTATGCATTATATTGATACAGAGAAAAGGGGGCAGAAAATGAAAGTGAGGAATTACTTGGCAGATGTATCATTCAATAACATAACAAGACTTGTTTTTGGAAAGCGATTCATGAGTCCAGAGGGTGTAGTGAATGAGCAGGGTCTTGAGTTCAAAGCCATTCTATCAAATGGAGTGAGGATCGGGGGTCCAGTAACTGTTGCAGAATTCATTCCATGGCTAAGATGGATGTTTCCAGTTGAGGAAGATAAATTTGAGAAGCACAATGAACGTAGAGATAAGCTTACGAGAACTATAATGGCAGAACACATCCAAGCTCGTAAAAATTCTGGGGGACTTGCTAAGCAACATTTTGTTGATGCCTTGCTCGATTCGCAGGAGAAATATGAGCTTAGTGATGTTACAGTTATTGGACTCCTTTGGGTATGTAATTTATTAAATCTTCATTTAATTCTTATATTTTATCGGAAAAATACTTGTGTAGGACGAATATATCATCTCAACTCTTCATATTTGGCAGAGTAATGCCAAATAATGGATAGTACCAAGTCTCATCCGGGTTCAAATATGTAATTTTGATCATTGAACATACAATGTAAATAATTAAATATGCAAATTCTACCCAAAAGATTCATATTTAATGGTTTAAATTACATATTTATTATTCAAAATAATATGTTTATACCCAAAAATATTTAATACCCTTGAATACGATAGTAGCGGCCATATTTTGATCATTTATTAATTAAGGTTCAATAAATATGCAACAGGACATGATAACTGCAGGCATGGACACCACCACAATAACTGTAGAATGGGCATTGGCAGAGCTTATTAAAAACCCTAGAGTGCAACAAAAAGCTCAAGAAGAACTAGACCGAGTAATCGGCACCAATCGTGTCATGGCAGAAACAGACTTCCAAAACTTGCCCTATCTACAAATCGTGGCCAAAGAAGCAATGCGGCTACACCCACCAACACCTCTAATGCTGCCCCACAAAGCCAACACACACATAAATATCGGCGGCTACGACATCCCCAAAGGATCAATCGTTAACGTTAACGTTTGGGCGATTGCTAGAGACCCTACTGATTGGAAAAATCCATTGGAATTTAGGCCGGAGAGGTTCTTGGAAGATGACATTGACATGAAAGGACACGATTATCGCCTGTTACCGTTTGGTGCGGGCAGGAGAATTTGTCCCGGGACTCAGCTTGGTATTAATTTGGTGACCTCAATGTTGGGTCATCTTTTGCATCATTTTGTGTGGACACCGGCTAATGGAGTGAAGCCTGAGGAGATTGATATGGCAAGCAATCCAGGGGTGGTCACATATATGGCCACACCACTTGAGGCTGTGGCTACTCCGAGGTTGGCTAATCACAGCTTGTACAAACGAGTCCCAGTCGACATGTGATTTTAGTTATGTTGGTTTGTTTTGTCTACTTTAATCAGATGTGTCCTGTTGTTTCTACTTTAATAATAGAAGAAAAGGGGGGCTTCTTCTCTTACTTCATTGCATTGCTTGCACATTCGCCCGTATCTTTTTTGTTTTTGAAATATCGGAAAACCCCACGTCGCTGTATGGATAAACCGATATTATTTTAGGGTAGTCTAAAGGTCCTACCTAAGACTTGAACCTGAGACCTTAACGATAATATCTCAAACTCAAATCGTCCTAAAACTTGAACCTGTGATCTTAAAGATAATATCTCAAACTCAAATCGCTAGAAAACGTTTGCCCCTATCATTCATTATTCTTTAACCACATTTTCCTCCAAAAACATGTGCCCAACTTTTCCTCACCAAAAACAATATCACTCACTCTTTCAACCATTGACTGACGGCCTTTCAATTTTTGAAAAATAATAAAAGCGACTAAATCATAACTAAATAGAAATAAAATTGTCATCAAACAGGTTTGGAGTTGATTTTATTATCCTTTTGTTCTCATTTAGTTTATATATTATTGCTTCTGATTTTTAAGTTCTCAAGTTATAAATTTTTACAAATTTGATCTAATTTTCAACTCTTTTATTTTGAATTTTTAACAATTTAGTTTAATTTAAAGCTGTTTGAACTGACATAATCATCCATCTTATAATTTAAAATTTTCTAAATTATCCCATTAAACCCAACGCAAAAATGTTAGGAAAAAAAATTAAAAAGATTATTATTTTTTTTTATTGAATTGTATTGTTGATTTCCTTGATTTTTAAGGTTGTAATCTCTGAATACATTTTGGATATTTATTTGGTATCTTTAAATAATGTAACAAAAAGGAGAACATCAAATCTTTTGAATATCTTTACTTTCAATTTATTATAAATATTTACCCACCTCTATGTTCCATTAAATTTACCTATTGACCTAGGAAAGTACCATAATAAATAATAGTTAATTTATAATAAATATAATAAAATAAAATTCTAAGAAAATAAAATAAAAAATGACCGAACATTTCACCCTCCAACTAGAGATGGTAATCGATTGATATGAATTAGAATTTGTCAATCCCGATCTCATCGCGATTATGAATTTATAATTAAAAATTATCGGATTTTTTATATATAAATAAGGATTCGAAAAAAAAAATTATCATGAATCCCAACAAGATTTTTTTATTTAAAATGAAAAATCATATGAAAATTTTAAATTTTCTACTATCCTACCTCTACTACCTAACTAAACGAAACCCAATAACTGATAATTTTCGACTATCCTACCTCTAACTAAACGAAACCCAATAACTGACTCTCTCTCTCTCTCTCTTCAAATCTCAAACATATGCAGAAAAGATCGAAGGGCTGATAGGGACAGTATTACAAAAAAATGGGGTGTAGTGGTGGGTAAAGGTCAATTCGATCTGAACCGAATCAAACCAAATTAAAAACCGATCATCGGAACCGTACATTTCAAACTGAACTGAACCGATTTGGTTCAGTTTTAATATTTGGGTTCGGTTCAAAATCAAACCGAACTGGTTTTTTTAAAAGAATCAAACTGATTAATTTAGTCGACTCAATTCACGATTTTACAAACCGATTGATTCACGAATGCGGTTAACAATTCGAACCGAACTGATCGATTTAATACGAATATAAACCAAAAATCGAACCAAACTAATATTTTCGCTTCGATTAATTTTCCCACTCCTAATGGGGTGTACGAAGAGGCTCAGGACAATTGAAAAGTTTGTGTTGGTGTTTAATACAAAACAGTCTCTTGGTGAAAAAATTGAAGTGTGCGAAACTTAATTGATTTTTTAACCCCTTACCTTCTTAAAGATTGGAATACGAGAGTCCATGCAAAAAATAAAAAATAAAATAAATAAATAAATAAATAACTGTTTGAAAACTACTTGACAAAGCCCCTGGGCCAATCCTATTCTAACACTTCACATTGATGATATACAAATAATCAATAACTCGAGTTAGTTTTCAAACATCTTAATAAAAACTCGACATCCATATTAAAGCCTTGCCGAGAAAAGAAGTTAAAAATATATTTAAAACGGGAGGAAGAATCCAAGTTCCAGAAAATATGGTGAAATTGAAGATTCATATAATTGTTATCATTGAGTATATAGAAAACAGCATAAAATGCAAAAATAGCTTTTAATCAATCAATGACTGGTGAGAAATTATCTGATTCTTAAACATTCTGGAAAATCAAACACTACATATGGCATTTCACACCCTAAACTAGATTCTGCATTCTGCAATATAAAATGCAAAATAGTAAGACGACTCGACCTTTCCACAGCTGAACTAAACCTAAGGATGGTCCAGCACACGAGACTTCCCACACTGTGAGCTCTGTGAAGGAAACAGCTGAACACTAAAAATTTGAGCAACTAGTAAATGATTTACTACTACCAAGGCTGTCTTTTTCCTGCTACATTACACAGTTGAAGTGGCACAAACCAGTGTTTCTCCAATTGACATGCAAATCTAGTTACGGAAAAGGTAGTTGGAACTGGTATTGCAGAAAATTCACAAGGTGGCAAAGAACCAAAAAGAAAATAGATACATATAACATAGCAGCCATTTCTAGGTCTAACTACAGAGAGCGTATATTCATTATCTGGCTAGTAGGCCAGTGTTATGCTTGGAACTACGTTGTCTTGCTTTTGTCTGTCCACTACCATTAATCTGATCAGAATGACTAACCTGAATGTGAAGCCTGGACTTCATAATTACCCTTCTTCGTCATAATCTTCCTCTTCCTCATCTATCCTTCTGCTAATGTTTGCAATCTGAAGAGGGTCGATGGCCATTCCATCCATTTCTGAAAGAGACCAACCTGGATATTCTTCATGCTTGGTCTCCTCAGATGGCCCTGCTGATGAGGTTTGGGTTGGTGCAGCTGGAGGCACAGTCTTTGTGTCTGCATTCTCATCCAAATCAGCATTCAGATCAAAATTATGAGTAGCAGGATTAGCACCATCACTGCCTATGACATTTTCCTTTGGTGGCTCCTTCGACTCAGAGGCATTATCCACCAACATTATGGAGTTTGAGTCATCACTAGCAACATGCTGTGGAGCCGTACAGGGTTCGGGCTCTACCTCACGATGAGAAGATTCTCTTTCTAAATGTCGAGCACCTCGTCCACGGCCTCTTCCTCGACCACGGCCCCTCCCTCTGCCGCTGCTGGTAACCTGGCCCATCTCAAGCTGTAAAGAAATTAAACAGAAAATAGCTTAGCCCTGTTTTCCAATCACTAAAGAACCTAAACAGCTAACTTTCCATATCTATCTATAACTGTAAACAAGACATTTTAAGTAAACCAACACTTCCAGTGATGCAAAATTTGGAAAAAATAATTACAAAAAAAGGAAATTCACGCCTGATAAAATCCTAAAGACATAGATATCCTGTCTTTCCTTCACTGTTAGCTAACATTATGATTATATTCATAAACTAAGAAAAGATAACCAAGAACAGATTAACATGTGATTGAAAAAAGAAAAAGACAAAAGACTTTCACTTTTCAGATAAATATTCAGAGGACCGACCATCTTACCATCCTGCTCCTCTTTGACTCTTCCTCACTGTCATTGCATTCGTCACCAGCTGCTTTCCTGGTGGAATAAATGTAGATCAGTAAATATACAAAATGAACAAGGGAACGGAGAGAGAAACATGTCATCCTAACCTTCTCTTAGAAATGGATCGATCATCAGCAGCAGTATCAGAATGACCATGACTATAGTCTGGAACTTTGCTGACAATATCCCTCAGAAAATCAAACACATTATAGCTCTGGACACAGTGTTTTCTGCAGTTTAGGAGGATGGTTATGTTAGATCAAACAGTAAGATTTATTATAATCAAGTGTATGTTCCTTGAAAAATTGGCCAAGAGCAGTATAAATGCAGAAATAACACTTTGATCATTATGAAAAAGAAAAGGAAAATTGTACCCAGCAAACAAAGATCATGGTAAATTGATACTACAAACAGTGTTCCAAAACGGGCCACTAGGTACATTACAAGGCTTGGAGCCACGGCGATTACCACCAAATCATCGGTGGTAGTCGCACGCCAGGTTATGCTTAGTGAAATTGGCGCCTAGGCACCGATTTTGCCGCCTAACTATATTTTTTTGGGGGTCTATAAATAAAAATAAAACTAATGCTCACTGCTCTCTCACTCTCATGCTGCTCTATCTATCTCACTCTCTGTCTCTCACGCTGCTCATTGCCTCTCGTCTCCTCCTCTCTCAATCATTCATGGTAAGCACATATGCTCAATGCTCTTTTCTGTTTGTTTCTCATCAAAATAATCTTATAGAAACATTACCCATCACTAAAAAAAACTATTTCATAGAAACCTAATTTTTAAAATTTAATAAATTCGAAAATCCCTAATTTTTTCTAAGACCTAAAATCAAAAAATCACTTTAATTTTAAATTTTAGGGTTTATGGCTACTGACTAGTGTGTTTAACTGTTAATAGTTAATTATTTAATTAATTGATTTGATTAATGTTTTACATCAATTATGATTTAAATTTAGGGTTTGTTTACTTTCGTTTCTTGTTCATTCCTATGACATGGCTACTTATTTGGCGGTCTCTAATTCAGCCTCCAGTGTTGTTAAACGGAAATCAAATGATGTTGGATGGGAGTATGGGGTGTTAGTGGATCCGAGCAATTTGGATAAATTTAAATGCAAGTTATGTTGAAAAACTTTTTTCCGGAGGAGTTTATATAATGAAAGAACATATAGGACTTATATCCGAGGTTGTTAAAATCGTTTTTTTACCTAAAATTGTTGGAGGGACTGAAAAATCGAATCGTAAAATCGTAAGATTTTACTAATTACTTGATTTAATCAAACTTAAAACAAGGAATAAGATCATACATAAAGTTTCAAGGTCCAAGAATCAACAAACAAGTCCACAAATTGCAAATAAGTTAACAAAATAACACAAGTCTCAAAACTCTAAGTAAAACAAACAAGTTAACAACAAATAGTATTCAAAATTAAACAAAATGAGGACTAATAAAAAAAATTATAATTAATATTTATGAATTTTTCTAAAAAAATAATTTTTTAAAGATTAAGATTTGTAGCTTTTATTTAGCATCAAAATGCAGTACAAGCAGTTGGGTTGGTCGAGCTTGAGAGTGAGCCAGCTCTCGTACGAGGCTTGGGTCAACTTTGGTCTTCTCTATAAAAGGAAGATAAATCTACCCATAATTACATACAATCAATTACCATATCTCTAGCAATCTTAAAGATATTTTCCTATTTTTAACACTCCCCCTCAAGCTGGAGCATATAGATCATATGCACCAAGCTTGTTACAAATAAAATCAATACGAGGACCACGAAGAGACTTAGTAAGGATGTCCGCTAATTGTCCTTCAGAGTTGACGAAGCTAGTGACCATGCATCCAGATAAAATTTTCTCCCTGATAAAGTGACAATCGACTTCTATGTGTTTGGTCCTTTCATGAAACACAGGGTTAGATGCTATATGTAGTGCTGCCTGGTTGTCACAAATTAGCTTCATTTGTGTCCCACCTCCAAACTTTAATTCCTGTAACAACTGTTTTAACCATACTAACTCACATGTTGCCAAGGCCATAGCTCGATATTCTGCTTCTGCACTAGACCTGGCAACAACTGTTTGTTTCTTACTTTTCCAGGATACTAGGTTGCCTCCAATTAAAACACAATATCCTGTAGTAGAACGCCTGTCGGACGGAGAGCCTGCATAATCTGCATCAGAATATCCAACTATCTCAGTATTGCCTTTATCTTCATACAATAATCCTTGTCCTGGCGCTTTCTTGATATACTTAAGAATACGTATGACAGCATCCCAATGACTTTCACATGGAGTTTGCAGGAATTGGCTAAGCACACTGACTGCGAATGAGATATCTGGGCGAGTAATTGTAAGATAGTTCAACTTTCCAACTAACCGCCTATATCGTCCAGGATCTTTTAGCGGCTCTCCAACTAGTTTCATGTACTCCTCAGGGTTTTCCAATGGCTCCCCCTCTTTTGGCAGAAGTTTAACATTTAGATCCATGGGCGTGTCAACAGGTTT
Organism: Zanthoxylum bungeanum; assembly: GCA_019454045.1. Lineage (NCBI taxonomy): Eukaryota > Viridiplantae > Streptophyta > Magnoliopsida > Sapindales > Rutaceae > Zanthoxylum > Zanthoxylum bungeanum. The sequence goes on along the minus strand of SKCR01027544.1, from coordinate 89,373 downwards.
ACAATCTAACATGCCTGTTTCTTGAAGAATGTCTATAGCATATTTTCTCTGAGAGATGACTATACCAGTATGAGATTGAGCTACTTCTATGCCAAGGAAGTACTTTAGTAGTCCCAAATCCTTAGTCTGAAAATGATTAAATAAATATGTTTTCAGCTGTCGAATTCCCTCTTGGTCACTTCCAGTAATGACTATATCATCCACATATACAACCAAGTAAATGCATTGGCCATTGGAATGGCGATAGAAAACCGAGTGGTCTGCCTCGCTACGAGTCATACCAAATTTCTGAATGACAGTACTGAATCTCCCAAACCAAGCACGAGGAGACTGTTTGAGACCATACAGAGAGCGACGAAGCCGACAAACCAGACCATACTCCCCCTGAGCAACAAAACCAGGTGGTTGCTCCATATAGACTTCCTCTTGGAGGTCTCCATGAAGGAAGGCATTCTTGATGTCCAGCTGATAGAGTGGCCAGTGACGCATAGCAGCCATGGAGAGAAACAAGCGGACGGAAGCAATTTTGGCTACAGGAGAAAAAGTGTCACCATAGTCCAAACCAAATATCTGGGTATAACCTTTAGCAACAAGGCGAGCCTTGAGTCTATCAATCTGCCCATCAGGACCAACTTTCACCGCATAAACCCATCGACAACCAACTGTAGATTTCCCGGGGGTAACGGAACCAAATCCCAAGTGCCACTTGAGTGTAAAGCAGCCATTTCATCTATCATTGCTTGTTTCCATCCTGGATCAGACAAAGCCTCATGGACATTTCTATGAAGAGGAACAGAAGACAAGGTGGAGACAAAAGCAAAATATGGAGCAGATAAACGATGATAACTGAGAAATGTATAAATAGGATGTGGATTACGAGTGGAACGAATACCTTTACTGGTGGCAATTGGGCCAGGAAGGTCCAATGTACGGGCAGGAGCTGGAGCAGGTTGTGAGTCAGTGGCTGCAGTGTCAATGCCAGCGGAAGATAGAGAACGAGGACGACGGTGATATACCTGAAGAGGACGTGATGGTGACATAGTCTCAAGTGTAGGATGAAAGAATGGAACAGGTAGTACCGGAGAAGGGGCGGGAAGAGTCGGGGTATGAGGAGAGAAGTAAGGTGATGACTCGAAGAATGTGACGTCGGCAGAGATAAAGTAGCGGTTATTAGCTGGAGAATAACATCGGTACCCTTTTTGAAGTCGGGAATATCCTAAGAAGATGCATTTAATAGATTTAGCAGAAAGTTTATCTTGTCCCGGGGTTAGATTATGGACAAAACACACACAACCAAATATGCGAAGAGGGACCGAATAGAGAGGTTGGTTGGGAAATAAGATAGAGTGGGGAATTTGGTCTTGTAAAACAGAAGAAGGCATACGATCAATGAGATAGCAAGCAGTAAGAACTGCATCCCCCCAGAAACGAAATGGTATATGGTTATGGATTAATAAGGTACGAGTCGTCTCAATGAGATGTCGGTTTTTACGTTCAGCTAGACCATTTTGTTGGGGTGTATAGACACAAGATGACTCATGTAGAATACCTTGAGATGAGATAAAGGTGGTAAAAGGAGCAGAAAAATACTCCCGAGCATTATCACTACGAAATACACGAATGGGAACATCAAATTGAGTTTTGATTTCAGCACAAAATTTTCGAAAAATAGGAAATAACTCAGAGCGATCTTTCATTAAAAATAGCCAAGTATTTCGAGAGTAATCATCAATAAATGTCACAAAATACCGAAATCCCATAACAGAATTGACACGACACGGACCCCAAACATCGGAATGAACTAACTTAAAAGGGGACGCAGCCCGATTATTGACTCGATTGGGAAATCGTACACGAGTATGTTTCCCAAGTTGACACGACTCACATGGAAGTGAAGATAATGAAGAAAGTTGCGGAACTAGCTTCTGAAGCTTAGAGAGACTGGGGTGACCCAAACGGTTGTGGAGAACATCAGCAGAATCAGTGGAGGTGCAAGCGACCGCAGGCAATGACTGCGTGAGATGATAAAGGCCTTGTGACTCACGTCCTGTACCAATCGTCCGTCCCGTACTCTGGTCCTGTACAATAACAGAATGATTAAGAAAGGTGACAGAACAATTCAGATCATGAGTGAGTTTACTAACAGAAATAAGATTGAAAGGACAACCGGTACATAAAGCACAGATTTCAGAGGTAAGGAAGGAACAGGAGAGGCTTATCCAATTCCTTTAGCGATAGTTTTAGAACCATTAGCAAGAGTAACCATAGGAAGAGAATGAGAACTAGTTAAAGAATACAAAAGTTTTGGATTACCAGAAATATGATCAGAGGCGCCAGAGTCCAAGACCCATGGGCCCAATGGGGAGGACTGAGTGATGCAGGCAACAGAATTACCAGTATGAGCAACGGAAGCAGATGACGAGGACTGAGAGGCCTGATACTGGAGGAAAGCTGCATATTCGGCTTCAGACAGAGTAACATTTTGAGAGGGCTGGTCGAAGTAGTCCGAGGACGGGGAAAGATCAACTTGAGCAACCTTAGCCTTAGGAGGATGTGGTGGTTTTCCATGGAGCTGATAACAACGCTCCCGAGTATGGCCAACCTTGTGACAATAGGTACACTTCGGACGCTCGCCCCGATGACGAGGATTACCTCGACCGCCGCTGGAATGGCCGTGAGCGGCCAAAATGGAAGACTCGGTTGGATGAGAGTCAACAATAGCTGAAGAAGAGACACGGAGAAGGCGAGAGAAGACATTCTCCAGAGAGGGAATTGTAGCACTAGCTAATATTTGGTCGCGGACTGGTTGAAGTTCGGACCGTATCCCAAGAAGAGTTAAGACCATAAAGAAGTGTTCCCGTTGGCGCTCCTGATCAGATAAATTCGAAGTAATTGGGAGGAGAGAATTGAACTCCTCTCTAAGGGATTCCACTCTGCCAATGTATTCAGAAATATCCATATCCCGCTGATGCAAACTGAACATGTTAGATACCACAGAATAGAAACGTTGAATATCATTAGTGTATAAAGAGCGAGCTTTGCCCCATAATTGGAGAAGAAGGTCTTATAAGGCCTAAAAATAACCAGAAGTTTTGGATCAATAGCCTGCCAAAGTAAATACATAACTGGGCATCTATTTTCTTCCAAAGTGGTCGTTCTTCAGGAAGAATATCTTCAGCATTGGAAGTCAAATGGTCTTCACATCCTTGTCCCATAAACCAGAGTTCAACAGAGGCAGCCCAACACACATAATTTAGAGGGCCAAATAATTTTTCAGATGTAAGAACACAATTACTAGAGATTACAGGAATGGGAGCACCAGACTTACCCAAAGTGGATGGGCGGGGAGGATGATTACTGCTCGGGTCGGCCATGGCAGGGAACAGTGGCGCAGGAGAGTGAACAGTGACAATGAACAGTGCGCGGGACAGTATCCGTGAACAGTGCCAATGAACCATGCGCGTGAACAGTGACGGGGACAGTGCTCGTGAAAAGTGATGCCGGAATAGTGTCGCCGGAAAAAGTAAAAAGAAACCCTAGGATCAACCTACTGATACCATGAAGAAATTGAGGAAACCCTCTTTTTATTTTCTTATTTTAAACTATACAATAATTGGCCATATATAGCCTTCAGTCTTCTCTATAAAAGGAAGATAAATCTACCCATAATTACATACAATCAATTACCATATCTCTAGCAATCTTAAAGATATTTTCCTATTTTTAAAATTTATGAATTTTTCTAAAAAAATAATTTTTTAAAGATTAAGATTTGTAGCTTTTATTTAGCATCAAAATGCAGTACAAGCAGTTGGGTTGGTCGAGCTTGAGAGTGAGCCAGCTCTCGTACGAGGCTTGGGTCAACTTCGGGAACCAGCTGAACATGAAGGAAGCCAAATCCTCTTGCAGTGCTGCCGCGACCTCGACGTCAACTTCTTCGACAATGCCGAGGTCTACGCCAATGGCCGCGCCGAAGAGATCATGGGCCCAAATATAGATATGTTGAATCAACAAAAGAAGCTGCGACAAATCAAGCCGGGCTAGGGTTTAAGGTCCAAATTTTTGAAGTTTATTGCTTCTAGGGTTTGGATTTTTGAAGTTCCATAAAGGAATCGTTAGTCTAGGTGCGGCTAGGGTTTCATTTAGAAAGATTTGCCCAAATATAGATATGTTGAATCAACAAAATGAGTTAAAAAGGCTTTGAAAAGACAACGTATCAAGGGAGTTCAAAATTGTCCTAAAATCGTGGAATCGCACGATTCCACGATTTTAGACCCCCAAAATCGCGATTCAGTACGATTTTAACCCCTTTTGCGATTGTCCTCCATTCAACTAGATTTTGCCACCTAAAATACGATTTTACGTGTAAAAAAGCTTTTTTAACAATGCATATATTGTAGAATGTTGCCAAGTGTTCAAAGTCAAATAAGGAGGATCAAGACCCCCTCGTTATCGAGGCTCTTTGGACAACTGGACAGTGGCAACCCTTCCTGATTCTTTAATGATTGATGGAAAACAATTTGACAACAAAATATTAATGAAGCACTTTTTTAAAAAAAAAACACATTATGTGGAGCGATTTGTGGCTAGGTGGGTTTATGAATCCGACATTCCTTTCAATGTCATTAACAATGATAGCTTCATAGCCATGATGAAGGCAATTGGTCAATGTGGACGGAGTTTCAAACCTCCGAATCGATATGAATTGGGGGAGCTATTACTGAAAGAGAAGGTTGAAAGCCTTAAAGTATCTCTACAACATGAAGAAGAGTGGAAGGAGAATGGGTGTTCGATCATGACAGATGTTTGGAGTAATAGGAAATCTGAAAGGTATAATGAATTTGTATGTTAATTGCAGAATAGACACCTTTTTCATTTCTTTCATGAAAAGCTATAATGAGGCACGTACTACTGAGCATATTTTTGATTATGTTGTGAAGGACATTGAACAAGTTGGGTCAGAAAATATTGTTTAAGTGGCAACTGATAGTGCCTCCAACAGTATGGCCGTGACAACGTTGTTGAATGTGAAGATGCCACACATATTTGGAGTTCATGTGATACTCACATCATAAAGCTTATGTTTGAAAGTATAGGGAAATTACCGAGGTATAAAAAGTTGTTGATAGTGTCTAGGCTTTCAACATTTTCATTTATGCCCACCACAAGACTTTGTCGATGATGAGATCATTTAAAAAAATAAGGGACAGTGAAGCCGGGAGTTACTAAGTTTGCATCAACTTTCTTAACTTTATAAAGTTTGATGGAGAAAAAAGAAAGTTTGCAAACCATGTTTACTAGTACAAAATAGGATGAGTGCAAATGGGCGAAGGAAGCTAAAGGGAAAGCGACTTTTGCTACAGTGATGAGTGTTTCTTTTTGGAATGATGTGACTAAATGTTTGAAGGTCTTTAGTCTTTTGGTGAGGGTGCTTCGAATAGTTGATGGGGGTAGAAAGCCATCCATGGGCTTTATATATCGAGAGCTAAAGAAGACAAATGAAGAGATAAATGAGGCATTGAACAATATTGATAATACTTATCAGCCAATCTTTGAGATTATTGATAGTAAAATCTAAAGTCAGCTTGATACTCCATTGCATACGACAACTTGTCTATTAAATATGATGTGCATATAATGGATAGGGTATTCATGATTGTGGAGGCTTTATTCCCCAATGACGTTGATATGCAAAGTAAGGTCATAAATAAGGAGTTGGCTTCATATAAGACAAAAGATTATGCTTTTGGTAAAGTAGTGGCGGGAAAAGCATGTAGGATATCTACTGATGTTTTTAATCTAGGTAAAACAAAGTACTCATTTTAATTATTTAGTAAATTATATAAGATTTAGTATATTTAATTTAAATTATTTATATTACTTAGTAGTTGTATGGTGGCGTGCATATGGATATCATACACCTCACTTGCAAAAAATGGCAAAAACAATTATTTCCATTACTATTAGTACATCTAGGTGTGAAAGAAATTGGAGAACTTTTGAGGGATAAGTAACTATTAGTTACTTTTTATTTTAATTATAAATATTCATTGATTTTGAATTGGTTAAAGAATCTAGTCTCTGTTTCCTTTAATGCCAAGTTAAAAAACAAGCACAAAAGGGAGAGGGATATGAAATTTGATGTATTACTACCAAAAGATGCTAGTAGCGCACAAGGCTGGATTGTTGAGGGTGGTGATAATGAAGTATAGCCCGGTTCGGGGCTTACTTGGAATATGGTTGGAGAAGTGTCTAGGGCGGATAAAATGATGCAACCTTGGAAAATTTCTAGGAATGCTAAATTGAAGGAACTTGACGATAAAGATTTTGATTCCGATGAAGAAATTAAGGAGAATGATATTGAGTTTGAGTCCGATGAAGAGCATGTGCTTGAAGGATATGGAGAAGAAGAATTAGAAGCTGAAGAGGAATAGAAGAATTAGTAATTACAAGTTTCTTTTATTGTCGTTTTTTGGATATTGATTTTGATTTTAATTGTGGACTTAACTTTTTAGTCGTTAATTTTATATTTTATTACATTTTTTGGATTTGAATGCTTTATGCTATTGGAAAATATTAGGTTTTAACTATCTGCCGACTAATTTCCTAGGTCCTGCATAGGCGCTGAGCTGCAGCCCGAATAGCGCCTAGCGTGTTTTAGAACACCAACTAAAAACCAAAGTTGTGGAAACCATTAATCAGCTATATATCCTCTATTTGTAAATGCGGCTTTCAATTGAACAACTAATAACAGGTTTTTCATTATGTAATGTACATTTGCTCCTACATAGCCCTGAATTCTTACAGCTTTTATGCTGCCAGTCTGCCACAGATTCTTTCTCCGTTTTCTTTTAAGTGTGGCTGGCACAATTTGACAATTTAATTAATTCAACAAGTGCAGTTGAACAGAAGACCACTAGGTCAACTAAGCTCTGATACCATGTTAAGGCACCCAACAACAAGGCATGGCAAGAAAAGTCAATTACTGCCTGCCACTTAATATTACAGATTCTTCATACACTAGAACTATAACAATACCTAGTTTACTTAAATCTCATCAATACAACAAAATGAAGGTGTTGATCACATGTAGAAGTAAACTACAGACAACATGGCTCAAATCAGATGAGGTCCAACCATTATAAAGAATCTTGGAAGATAACTAGAGAAGAAAAATTAATGGACTATCAGAGGCATCTGACTTCAAGGTTTTTGCTTTGCCGTTTGCACAGAATAACTTCATGAATAACATGCTGCACTATCAATCTTAAATGCAATGGCAGCTCGATATGCACATTTCTCAGAAAGAGGTCCATTTTTGGTGTTTCATTCTCAAATGTAATGGCAGCTCGATATGCACATTTCTCATATAGAGACCCACTTTTTGGGTTTCATTGTAGCACATTGGCTCAGTGATATTGTCATACTTTTGGCTGGTAGGCACTATATCAAGGAAAAATTAATAAATGTTTGTCAGACAAAGCTAGGATTAATCTGGTCGCCTCCTCTCTGTTTCACCAATTTTTCTAATTTCAGTGTATGTTTCATTGTCTGACACCATTAAGAACTCAACTTTATGTAAAAACAATCCAAAACAATTCATGATTCATAGCATAACTTCCAGTGAAACTCGAACAACATTACAGTTATCTACCCAGTGAATCATATGCAAGAATCAGAATACTTCTGATGCACCAGTTTTAATACATGTAACCAAGGCATTGTGAAACCATACCCGCATAATTTTGAGAAACAATAAAAAACTATTAGGCCATTCTTTTGAACTATATTTTCAAGAATTTCAATGGTCTAGCATGGATGTAAGACTTCTGCATTAGGTTAAAAGAATTATTGATATGCACTTAGTCTACTGAACATTCTTTCCCATGCTAATTATTGTATAAACATTTCCTTTTACCAGAGAAAGAGTTAAACAAAAGTATTATCTGAAATTTGTCTTACACAACTTATTATTCTGCTACGCCGGATGTGCAGGTCAGAAAATTTAAATCATGACCTTGACTGATGATTTATTCAGCAACTACAAATAACTGAAGTCCATATTCAGGTAGTTCCTCTCTTACTCTATAGATGCTCTTACGAAACAAAGGGGAATGTAATAATCCCAAAACCCTTAACAATCAACAATGACTAGAGAACGTTTTGAAATACAGTCTAATTCAAAATCACACGTTGATTAACGAAGAAAAGAAATTGACACTTACAAATGCAATGAATTCATGGTCTTTGCTCCTCTCTGAAGAGTTATCTCATACGTATGATCACAGAGATCTTGCAAAAATAATTCCAATGCTTTTGCTACAATAATAACCAAAACGAACATAACATAAAAACATTGACGACACAACCCTGAAGAAATAAAGCTAAGCAATCAGAGCTACTTACAAACTAGAACAGGCACTGCCAGTGCTATCTTCCCGACATCTTCATCAGCTTGCATTATCTTTTTAATTCGAGCCTGCACATTTTTTTCTATTGTCAGATTACAAGATTAAGTCACCAAGAAAGTAACTGCGGAAAAAATACCATATGAAGGTAATGATCATTTTCAATTTCAATGCCCTCTAAAACGCGCATGGGTGGGGGAGAGTAGAAGAAAAAGAAAAATTAAGAAGAACAGAGATATTCTAAGAAATCAGTAATGCACATGGCTAAAGGAAAAGCAAAGCCTTCCAATGAGAAAAATAAAATTCTAACAAGTCAAAACACTCAACTCATGACAAGGACTGACATCCTCTCAAAAGCTCTAATTCTCCTTTCATTCCATGGACACTAATTAGCACGCTACTTTTCTGGTCTTGTCACCACTGATAACGGTGCCAACAAACTTCACAACAGATTCCAAAAATTCCATCCCAGGCCAAACAAAGAAAATATTTGAGTCCAAATACTTCAAGTAAACTCATAGTGAAGCAACAAATGATCAATAGACGTCCACCGCTACACTAACACATATAGCACCAGTTCATAACAATCTTCACTCTTGGTTAAATTCTCTGCAGTAAGAACTAAGAATCAATTAGAGAGAAGCAGAGCAAACAAAAAGGCTGCCTTGTCTGGAAACAAGATTGCTGTACCTCCTTCCAACTTCCAAGTTCCAAGGAATATATACCTGTCTAAACCATCCACTACCTGTAATAAGGAGTAACCTCAGATTTCCTTCTCCTATTATATGGCTAGCCATGGAATATTGGGCAGCTAGAACCTCGGATTTCTATATACCTTAATATCAGTAATTTCAGGCAACTGGCAAATAAAAGCAAACAAAACCTAGGAAACCCAAGAGACTAAAGATGTATTCCAAAGTGACTTCTAGCATGAAAGTGTTTTCCATTGAAATCCTCTCCAGCACAACATCTAATTAAATGGCAGCCAAGTAGAAAACTTAAACCTCCAGGCATGATACAGGAGTTCAAAACTTATACACACTGACCCATGCCATCTAGTCAGTACTATATAATTTGAAAATATCCTCAAGAGAACTAAGTTATCACCACCATCATCAGATATTTAACTCTTCAGTAGAGAGCTTATACGATTATTTCTTGATAATTCTTTGATTTGTTAAGAAGTCGATGCTATTTCAATCTCAAAAGCATAACTAATATTTAATGAGGCTAGACAAAACAAAAGAAACAAATATAAAATAAATACTATGCCTGATGACAAAAGCCCGGAAATGAAACATTGGATAAACAATAGTAAATTATGGACACACATTCCCCAGGCCCCATGTCTCTGTCAAACAAAAATGCATAGACTCTCGTGATGATCTCCATTATAAAGCAGCATCCCATCTCAGCCAACCTGGCTAAGAAATGAGAATATATGCTATTAAATACAAAAAGAAAACTTATCATGACAAAAGAGATCACTATCATAAGGAAAATCAGTCTCAACATCCTCTCTTCAACCCCTTTTAGTGATTTAGTTTACAGATACAACGTATTGTTTTCCCTCCCCAACATCAATATACCACAAGGAGCCCAACTATCCAGGTGTCTTATACCTTGTAAAGGAAACACCAAGCTTAGCAGGAACCCATGATAGAATCAAGTCCCTATAAGAAGTTCAAAGCATAATTAACATGTACAGAGACAGGTTCTATATAAAAAATGGCTTAACTCTAGAAGATACAAAATTCAAAGACGAGTTCTATATAAAATGGCTTAACTCTAGAAGATATGAAATTCGTACAAGCCATTCAAAGCATATATATGTGTACACAAACAAGTCCTATCTAAAAATGGCTTAATACTAATAGATCTTATTTCGGATGAAACTATAAAATTCCTATTACTTGAATCACCTTTTCAAGTATAATTACCAATCAATATTAGAGTCCTTACCTTATTTCATAGATCTAAGTAAATCATTTAGGTATTTCACTATCAATCTTATCAAAATATTATGTGAAATATAGCTTGAAAGCAGTTAACTCCGCCTAAGCCCATGTTGTGCATATGTTGGAATAACTTTTCATAGTCGGTCTCAAGCCCAAACAAAGGAGGAGAGTTGTGTTAGGTCTCGGCAACCAACAGACCCATGTAGCCAACCCCATCTAGTAGCAAAAGTTTTTTGTTTGGTTTAGTTATAGCTTGAAGCCTTGAATACAGTTCCCACAAATTCTCTGTCACAGCACAATTATTGAAGTTGGATCACTAGAATCACGTGAGAAGAAACTCTAACCCACTTCAAACCTGGAAAAATGATCAAGCTATTCCAAGCATAAAACATAGGTTATAATGCTTTTCATATACATCATTGAAGCACTGATAAAATTCCTTTCATTTTGCTTCACAATTATATTCTAATCAGTAAGGCAACTCAAGCAGGTGACGAGGTTGGTTTACAACATCGACTTCTCTGTGGAAAAATTCGGAGTTTCCCTGGGGTTGGTAAGGCGAAATGGGGCCACCCGACGCCCATTGAGTGCTCTACCTCGGGCCATCGACATCATACGCTCTACTGAAATAGATTTCGCGGAAAACCAGCTATATCCGATCTTGGTTGGCCTTTCACCCCTAGCCACAAGTCATCCCCGTATTTTGCCACATACGTGGGTTCGGTCCTCCAAGGCCTGTTAGAGCTCTCTTCAACCTGCTCATGGCTAGATCGATCGGTTTCGGGTCAAATAGGAAGAACTAGAAGATTCCACCTCTGGAAAGCGCCTACACCTAATGGCTTAAGCCGCTGTTCCCATTTCCTCGCTGACCCATCATGCAAAAGGTACGCCGTTAGAGTGAGTGCGCTTTACTACTCCTTCGACTGATTGTTCGCATCGGATCTCAGGTTCTATTGCACTCCCTAAATAGGGTTCTTTTCACCTTTCCCTCACGATAGTATGAGAAGTCGAACTCGTATGCCTCTCCCTCTTGCTTGTTTGTTTGTTAATTAAGTAGGGAAAGGCAGAGACCATTCCTATTAGTAAGATCGATTCCTTTGTGTGACCATAAACCAATTACTCGATTTGAATAGTCAATCAGATCGAGTAATTGGTTTATCAGTGAAGGGTCCAATCGAACCCACCTGCTGCTACTGATGAAAGACAGACTGAAAGTCCCTAACATTCAAACCTGCTGCTACGGATTCGGGAATGCCCGGGTGCCCGCCTGCTTGCAGATCCTATCAATAGTGTTCTAAAACGCGCTAGGCGCTAGTCGGGCGGCGACCCAACACCTAGCGCGCCTAGGCAGGGCCTAGGCAATTAGTCAGCAAACAGTTAAAACCTAATATTTTCCAACATCATAAATAATCCAAATCATATAAATTCAATCAAAATGTAATAAAATATAAAATCAAACTCAATCAACCATATGAAACATCATTTAACTAAGTTCATGTTCATCATCCTTTAACAAAGTTCAATATAATCAAATATTCAATTCTTCTTCATCTACTTCAAACTCATTATCCTTAGGTTCTTCATCAGAATCAAAATCTTCTTCATCAAGTTCTATGTATTCAGCATTTCTAGCGCTTTTTCGAGGTTGTAACATTTCATCTGCCCCATATGCTTCTCCAACCATCCTCCAAGTAATCCCCGAACCGGGCTCTGCTTCTTCATCATCACCATAATCAATTAATTTGATTAATAATTATAATTACTATTGTCTATTATAGTTATTAATTAATATACCCAATTAACAATTAATTATCATTTATCAATTTATCACCATAAACCCTAAAATCTATTTACTTTGTCTCTAATTGAATTTATAATTTATTAACAACTTTAAGTAACTAATAATATCAATATGTAATTAATTTTTAACTATTAACAAAAAGAAAATCAAAATGAAAATTGAAGTTGAAAAAAGAAAAATAAAAGTGAAGAAACAAAGGCAGAGAAAGGAAAAAAAGAAGTGAAAAACGAAAATCAAAATGAAGTGAAAAACAAATTAATTAAATTTTAATTTCTCTGTTTTTTATTGTTGAATAAAGAAAAAATTAAAGACTTACCAGCAGAGGCGAACTGAAGAAGATGAAAGAAGCAGACGCAACCTGAAGAAGAAAAGCAAATGATGCATATTTTTTTTTATAACCCTCACCCCCCAAAACGACGACGTTTTGGACGGTTAGGGTTACAAAACCCTCCGAAATGTCGTCGTTTTGGAGCGAGAGAAAGAAAAAAACACAGTGCCGACCCGAGTCTCGGTACGCCGACCACTCAGCCGCGCGATTACCACCACCGATTAGGTGGTAATCACCGCGGCTCAGCCGCGAGGAACGACTATGCGCCGCCTAGGCGGCGCGTTTTAGAACACTAGAAAATAAGGTTAAGATGTACTAGGGGTGTTCACGGGTCGGGTCGGGTTTGGTTTTTAAAAATTTTGTGAAACCCGATCGGGTCGGGTCACGCGGGTCGGGAAACACAGGTCGAGTCATCGGGTCGGCCAAAAAAATTATTTTTTTAAATGAATTAATTATTTTGAAATATAAATATTAGTTATTTTATGTCCCGCAAATTATCATATATATAAAGTTTCAAGACAACAAAAGTAATAAATAAATGAAATAATAAAATATAATAAAATATTTATAAAATAATAAAATAAATAATAAAAATTTTCGGGACATAAAATAATAAAAATTTAGAAAAATAATAATATTTAGAAAAATAATTACTTTTAAAAAATAATAAAATATTTAGAAAAATAATAAAAATATTATAGGGTCGGGTCGGGTTTTAAGGTCAAACCCGTGACCAAACCCCGCGAATTTCGGGTCGGGTCGGGTTGACCTGAAAAATCACTAATTTCTTTTGAAACCCGCACGGGTCCGGTCAAGTCGCGGGTTGACCTGAAAATTTGAATACCCCTAAGATGTACCATGCAAAACATAGAGTAGAAAGGAGGGGAACCAGTAGCCACACAGGCAAAACAGGTGCTCAGCCCACCAGTTACTGAATACATGAAACCCAAAACTAGTTTGACAGATGGAACTATGTCCAAAAAAGCCAAGTCAAGCCATACCAGTTGATAACATAATATACAACTCTAATAACAGAAATTCTGTCAATGTCCTCAAACAAGAGAGTGGCAACAGAGATGCACTAACAGAGAAATACAGATATCTGTGTCATCTCCAAAAACAAATATGCTCAAGGCCCTAACAAGAAGGAAATCATACATCCGCTAAAATTCTTTTGTCAATTACAGTTATGGCATAAATTCGTTATCTTCCATGGAACATAAACAAGTTAAAAAATCCCAGACATCCCCAAGAATGTAACACCTACCAACTGAATTCAGACTAAATCACTAAATCAAAAAGAAAAAAAACCCCAAACACACAAGCAACATAAAATTCCCCTTACAACTGCCTCAAAATTATAACCATCTATTGGCATTAGACATATCATAGATCCCCATTAGTACCTGAGATGTAACTAAATAGCAACTTCAATTCGTTAGAAGCCACAATCCTGTTATGGAAGTATCTAAAACAGAAGCCAAGACAAAACCCAGATCATATTTGAACATAAATCACCCAAAACTGAACCTCCCATCCAAAAAAATCTGCTACACACAGTCACCATAAGTTCATAAAGAAGCAGTAAGTTCCAAAATTAGGTCAACACATCGTCAGATCACACATACTCAAAAAATTTCTAAAACTGAAAACCCAAAATTAGGTTTCAGTAAACATCATAATTCAAGCAAATAAATTGATCTCAAATTACGAAAAAAATAAATCCCCAGATCATTCCCACAAAAATTAAAAACCTATCAAATCAACTGACTTTTAGTAATAAAAAATTAAAGATCTTAAATTATCAACCAAACAGTCAGTAAATTAAGCTGCTAAGTAAAAACAAAAAATTAAATAAAAAGAGAGAGAGACAAGACTCACAGCTGGAAAACGGGTATCGAGCTTCTTCCTCATAGTGTCAAATTTGGAGCATCAAAGTAAAAACAATAGTTTATATAAAACAGAGGAAACAGAGACAATTGTTTTTGTTTTTGTTTTTTCAGAGGGAAAAATAAATGGAAATATAAATACAATGATGATCACATTAAATCCAGTCTAGTAAATAAAATTAAAATTACAGTGGGGGAGATAAAGTTGCACAATCCTGACAATGGCAGAATCGCAGGGGTCAAAATGTATATAATAATAATAAAATATATAATATAAAAATTTATTCCAAGTAAAAATTCATTAACATGATAAAAGTCAAAATAATTTAGAAATATGAATTTCAATTAATATGTTCATCTTTTTAAAAAAACATATTTCATCTTCTATCAAGCATCTAGTTTAATAAGATTTAGATAATGATAAAAAGTGATAAACCGAAAAGAAAAGTACTAAAAAAATATAAAACATCAATTATTGACTATTTAAAAGATTAGAAATTAATTTTATAAAATAAAGGAAGAAACTAAATTATAAACTAACATTCTAAAAGAATGGAACAACGATAAATTTATAGTGGAATTGAAAAAAATTGGGTTTAGGATTAAAGATAGAACTAAAATAATGAAAAATGATTTGGAACTGTCTATAATGTTTCACGGGTAATTCGGGAAAAACTACTCCTCGAACAAATCTCCATCAAGCAGTGAATTTGTTTGGTCAGTTGGGAACTAAAGCAAACTTAACAAGCAGATCAGAAAACACAGAGAAAAATGAAGGATTTAACATGGTTCGGTGGAATGGATCCAGCTTACGTCCACGGGTACAAAGGAAAATAAATTTTTATTATCACCTCGGGTCAGACCAACATATTTTATCTCTCTCTTACACTAAGTTTTTTCTCTCTTTTACAAGTTGTGAAAATGTTAGAAATTGCTAGGAAGATGATTTGCCAACCCCTTAAATTGAGTCTTCAACCTTTTTATATAGTGTGTCTAGATCTACCATTACACCAACTCGTGACATCAGCCATGTTACCATGTCATCATTGCGCAGGCTCTTTTCCCCAACCACTCTACAAATAGTAGCTCTGTCATTTGAAACAACCCTCCCTGTTACTTGAACCTTATTAATTCATCGTTTTTTGGTAACTGCTACATGTTCTGCTCATGTGTCAACCTGTATTTCAACCACTCACGCGATTTCCGTTGGAGCGGATGTGGAACCCCTAGGGTCGGATCGGTGCTCCGCGTAGCGGAAATGGGTCTAACCTGTGGATATCTAACATGGTATATTTTAAAATATTTTATGTAAAACTACATTCCGTTTCGAGTCCGTGGGACAAAACGGGGACCAAAACGGAGTTCCGAAATTCTGAAACAGTGAAAATGAAGTTTCAATATATATCAGTTCTGTGCGTCGCGATGCGGGAGCTTGGACGTCGAGACGCTCGAAAGTGCCGGAGCAACTGCGAGAGCTGAATGTCTCGGCATCGACACGCTCTTAGGTCTGATGTTCAGTGTCGCGACGGTGAGGGGTCAGAGTCGCGATGCTGCCGTAGGTAGTGAGCAATTTCAACTTCAAACCAATACTAAACAATTCCAATTTTCTCCTAATACTTCAAATACACCTAAAATCCAATTTTAGCTTCATAACCACCATCAACACATGTTATACAACTAACATACATGTATTCTAAAAACATATATGCATTTGTTTGAATCTAAACACAAATCAATTAGAATCCCACTATGAAATGTCTCATGAACAATTCTAGTTCACCCAAAGGTGGTCAAGTGATTCTAAAATGGTAATCATAGCTCTAAGCTTTAATCTAAAGTTACAACTCTTATTAATTGTTTCATGTCCAACATGAACATCTTTGACCCAATTACAAGCATATTGTGTTTATACTTCCAAAATATCCTAACACGAATCATTAGTCTCATTTCAACTTTAAGATATGGAATCATGCATCCAATACATAATTCATCACTATATGTCTCACCAAAGAAAACTCAACACAGCTTAAGAAAATATCAAACATTACCTAGTAAGTGTGGTACAAAGATCCAATCTCCTTCTCTTTTGTTGAAATGGTTGGAGAACTTTCAAGGTTTAGCAAGCTTCACTCTAAGATCAAATCTTGATTCCAATGCAAGCAAGCTTCACTCCAAGATCCAATCTTGATTTCTCCTAGATGAAATATTGTAAAGATCTTCCAAAGTATCTCTAAACATTTCTCTAACTTAGGCTATTTTTTTTCTAACTTTTGCTTGTATTAGCTTTCTCAAGCTTAACATTCTCAAGCTCATTTAGCTTTGCTTTTGCTTAATTAAAACTTTCCTCAAGTTTGTTATTTATAGCAAAACTTATATAATTTTTAATTAATAAAAGCTTTAATCAACTTTTAGGTGAGCTTAATCCAATTTGTCCAAATATGAATAATTAGGTGTGACTAATCACATTTGTCTACCACATTGATTTAATCCAATTAAATCAAGACAAATAGTAGCAAATGGATTAGTTCAATGTTTACCACTTTGATTTAGTCCAATTAAATCAAGCCAAATACACCTATAATTACATATTTGCAATGACTAAAACATCCTCAAATAGTAGAGATATTTATGAAAATACGATAAAGCTCTTGTGTGATATTGGATTAATCGAATTAGGTCAAAGTAAATAATCAATGTTATCCAATAACACTTATTTATTTTAGTTGATAATTATAATATCGAATATTACTATTATCAAAAATTACCGGCTACCCAAGTGTTCGACGGGTATACTTCATATTGTGAGACTCTTTAAGTCCAGACATGTTCTTCATATAAGCCTAGCTAATATGTACGCAATTCGGCCACCTTCGAATTCACGAAAAATAAGAATGATCTTTCTGAACTATACAAGTCGAGGTCATCAGATATGTTTAACAATCCATCTGTCGTAGGCTATCCAAGTTGTGCTTAAGAAACATAAAATACACCGTCAAGTTTCCAAGGCGCACATCTCATGTCAACACGTCCACAATTCTTTACAACTTAATCAGAAACCATTTCTGATAAAAGCGATTCACCCTAGGTGATCGGATTTGGCGCCAAAGTCTTAAGAATCATACTTACTTACATGGATATTTAAACCTCTTATAGTATACATACGGGCCGACGGATCCTATCTTGATATGCACTTGATTAACGAGACCATGAAAGATTTCTATCATACATGTCATCAAAGTGTAAAGGATCTCACACAAAACCAATGCTATCCTATAGTCAAATGATCACATATGTTACTCGACTCGAGGAGATTCCTATTGACGGTAGTATGTACTTCCAACTATTAGGAATCATCTGTGAGTCATTCAGTATTCGCTCCAACGAATACCCACATGTCTATACGAGCTTCTCATGCTCATGGTACATCAGGTCAAACCATTGGAACCAATATACGACATGTGTTTGTCTTCTCGGTTATATGAATTCGATTGTATTTTAAAACCAATGACTATGAATATTTATTTTAAGAATAGTTTATAATAGTAATATTATCTCAATTTCGGACCACCCAGTGTCTAGTATTACTAAATGACTATTCTAAGGTCGATGTCATTCTCAACATATATATCCATCTAATATGCAGAATGACACTACCATTAATAAGGATTGAAATGAAAATGTAGTTATTTTATTAATAAATAATAAATATAATGCACTATACATTATTCGGATTGGCGCTCCAAGCATCAATTCCAACAAACTCTCACTTGCTTAGTGGCAATCAGGATGGTATTGTAGTCTCATCTCCTCCACATGTTTATCGAATAAATTAGGAGGTTAGGCCTTAGTAAGCGGGTCTGTTATGTTGTTTAGTCCTTGAACCTTCAAGACCACTATGTCTTCTCGTTCATTAAACTCTCTAATTAAGCGATATTTCCTATCCACGTGGTTAGACTTGGAATGCGCCATCGGCTCCTTAGCATGCGCAATGGCTTCATTATTATCACAGTACAATGAGATCGAATCTTCAATAATAGGCACAATGCCAAGTTCTGTGATAAAATTTCTAATCTATACAACTTCTTTAACAACTTCTAAAGCCGCTATAAATTCCGCCTCAGTGGTGGAATCAGCTGTTGAGTCTTGCTATGAACATCGCAAACTAATTGCACCATTATTAAGGGTAAATATATATATCCGGATATAGACTATCTATCATCTGGATCTCCTTGGAAGTTAGTGTCGATATAACCCTTAAATTGTAGCTCATCTTCTCCATATATTAGAAATTTATCCTTAGTACCCTTAAGATATTTCAGGATATGTTTCATGGTTGTCCAATGATTATTACATGGATCAGATTGATATCGGCTAGTCACAATGATGCTGAAACTGATGTCAGGTCTCGTACATAGCATAATATACATAATGTTCCTAATACAAGAAGCATATGTCAAGTTAGAAGTTCTAACTCTCTCTTCCTCAGTTCAGGGTGCCATTTCATTCGAAAGATGTATGTCATATCAGAAATGTATATTTACTGCCTTGTAGTTGGTAAAATCATACATTTCTAACATTTTATCTATGTACGTGGATTGCGAAAACCCTATAAGCTTCCTAACTCTACCACAGTAGAGCCTTATACCTAGTATATAAGAAGCTTCACTTATGTCTTTTATGGATAAGTTCTTGCAAAGGTAGGCTTTCACACTTTGCATCAATCTTATATCATTTCCAATGATAAAGATGTTATCTACATACAAAACAAAGAAAACTATCATGTTACCACTCAATTTCTTATAAACACACGGTTTTTCCTCGTTCTTGATGAATCTTGATAATCCAATTATTTCATCAAAATGACGATTCCAGTTTCGGGATGTCTGTTTAAGTCCATAAATAGACTTTTGGATCTTACAAACCTAGTTTGAAGTCTCACTAGATATGAAACCCTCTGGTTATTCCATATAGATATCCTCCTAGAGGAATCTATTTAGGAAAACGGTTTTCACATCCATCTACCATATCTCATAGTCATGATATGCAACAAAGGCTACAAGAATCCTAATGGATTTTAACATGGCTACTAATGAAAAAGTTTCCTCATAGTGAATCCTAGAACATTGAGTGTAACTTTTAGTTACCAGTCGGGCTTCAAAGGTTTCCATATTTCTATCGGACCCTCGCTTCATTTTATAAACCCATTTACAACCAATAAGTTTAATTTCTTTAGGAAGTAAAACCAAGTCCCAGATTTTGATTGTCATGCATAGAATCCATCTCGGACTTCATGGCTTCCTGTCATTTTCCCGAATCGATATCCAATATTATATGTTTATACGTAGTCAGATATATTTCCTCCAAGAGTAGAACATCAAAGCTCACATCAGATGTTAAAAAAATCTCCTATGAGGCCTTGATATTTTATTCAACTTACGTAGAACCTGTATTGAAGATCCATCTCAGGTTCCTTTCTGTTGGGATCAAACTCATTAAGTTCAATCTTTCTACAATTTTCACTTTCTCTTAGAAATTTCTTTTCAAGAAAAGTGGCAAAGTGAATACATTTCGTTGCTCAGAATCGTAGAATTGATATCCTAAAGAATTTTCAGGATATCCAACAAACCTATATTTATACCCCATAGGTGCTAGTTTATCCCGCTGCGCAACTCTAACGTATGCAGGACAACCCCAAATCTCTAAGACTTGGATTTCTACCGAACCATATCTAATATGAGGTTGTAGAAATAGCTTTCGATGGAACTCTATTAAGTATGTGGGCAGTAGTTAAGTAAAGCATAACCCTAAAGGTAATATGAAAGATTTATGTAGCTTACATAGATCGCACCATATCTAATAAAGTACGATTTATCCATTCAGACACACCATTGTGTTAAGGAGTTCCTGATGGGATATATCGAGCGAGAATTCAATTATTCCTTAAATAACTTATGTATTCGTTGCTCATAAATTCACCACCTCGATCTAATCGAAGGCACTTGATGGATTTACTGATTTGTTTTACTACTTCGTTTCAGAATATTTTGAACTTGTCAAATATTTTTGATTTATAGACATATTCATATCTAGACTTATCATCCGTGAAAGTCACGAAGTATGTAGAACCATCATGAACGACATGATTTAATGGACCACACACATCACTGTGTATTAGCTCCAATAAATTTTCAGCATGGTGTCCAACACCAAGAAATGAGGCTTTTGTCATTTTCCCTAGGAATTATGACTCACAAATCGGATAAAGATCTAAGGTAAGATCTTTAATCAAACCATCCTTAAACAATTATTTTATAGACGTCTAACACATATGTGGCCCAATTTCATATGTTATAATTCAGTATTATTTAATTCAGATTTATTACTTGTATTTTCCTCTACATTAAAGACATCTCTATATGTTTCCAAAACATAGTGACAATGAGATAAAGAACAATGTCTTTATCGTATAAATATAACGAACCATCTTTAATATTTATTTTATATCATTCTTTATCTAATATTAGTAAAGATATTATCTATCTGATAAGAGATGGCATATAATAACAGTCATGTAAATCTAATTTACATTTATTATGGAGATATGGAACAGCTGTTCATATGGCTTTGACATCCAATGTCTCGCCATTGCCAACTCTAAGCTGGATCTCTCCTATGTTTTGTCTTCTTTTAACTCATATGGAGTTGCAAATATGACTAGGACTATTGATGTCTAACACCCAACCACTATTTATATCTAAGGCTAATAAAATATCAATAATAGGAAAAATACAAAGCGTACATGGGGTTCCTGCTTTTCCTTTCACCTCTGGACAATCTTTCTTCCAGTGTCCAGACTTCTTGTAGTGTAAACATGCACATGAGCTACAAGCGGTCTTGCAGTTTATTTCTTGGAATCTCTCTTCTAATATCTCATTGTAATCTTCTTAGACTTCATAGAAATCTTTTAAGAGCTTGCTCCACCATGGAGGTACAAAGTGGGATTCCATTTCTTCAATTTATGTTCTGCCTAGCATAACATATTATGAAACTCTTCATATGTGGCTTGCATTGAATGCATCACAAAGCCAGAATATGTATCTGGTAAAGAAGACAAAAATAGATATTGGCCTAGCCAATCATCTATCAAAATATCTTGTCGTTCCATATAACGGATCTGGTCAATCATGTTCAAAATATTAATGCTAACGACTCATTTATCCTTGAGCGTAGCATGGAATAATTCCTTAGACTTCTAATATATCTCAATTTCTTGATTTGCTTCGAATAACTCATTGAGTGCTCTCATAATGCTCCAAGCATTTGGTACATTTTTGTATTGTCTAAGCAAACTAGAAACAAATTTGACAGACATTAGATTGAGCGTAACAAACCTCAATGGTTCTGACTCAAAGTCAAAGCGGATGTTCATCTCCTACTCTAAGTAGTTCAAGACTCCTTCTAGAATCCAAAAGTTGCGCTAATAGTTTTGCGCCAGCCATCTACAAGACAACATTTAAACACTAGCAGTACATTGTTCATTTCAATATAAAAACACTAATAAAATTATGGAATTTTAAATCTATTAGTGCCCTCCCACTACTTTACGTAATTCTGTAATCTCCCTTAATGGAAAAATAGAAATTTGACTATCAAAATTTCATAGCAGGAAGTGGATCCCATGACATTTACTTCAACCTCACACTAATGACAATCTTGGCCTTTATAAACTCATTAGGTAGACCTCCAAGGTCAATCACTTCATGTGACTCCTAGTTTGGTCATGAACCGTTTCTTATCCTCACACTAATGACGATCTCGGATTAAGACGTGTTCTAGGTGTATACTTGTCAATGTGCACTAATAAGCTTTGTATGTACACCATCGCAATAATGAGGGTATTGGGTGACTGTGTTAACTCATCACGCTACCTCTAATATTTTACCGGAGCAACCTAAGTTCCGAGCACTTAGACCCTCACACTAATGACGATCTTGGGCATAAGTAGTAAGAACTCATTCATCTCTGTATTGACAAGATGGACCATCCAATAATGCTCCAACATTATTAATATTATTGCTTGAAATAAAGTAATCACCTAATCATGGGAGATTTATGACAATCAAGTCATTAACATGCTTGAGTCAAAATTAAAATTTTAATTTAAAACATGCAATGCATATCTAATATGACTTATGCATAATTAAATTAAAATACAGAGGTATAGATTCAAATACATGTCAAACATGCAACATATGTTGTGTGGTTAAGTCTTGCTATGATACCATTCTGTTGGAGCGGATATGGAACCCCTAGGGTCGGATCGGTGCTCCGCACAATGGAAGTGGGTCTAACCCATGAATATCTAGCATGGGTGTATTTAAAATATTTTATGTAAAACTACATTCTGTTTCGAGTCCGTGGGATAAATCAGGGACCAAAACGGGTCCCGAAACTCCGAAACGGTGAAAATGATGTTTTAGTATATATCAGTTCTGCGTGTCACGACGCGGGAGCTTGGGCGTCTAGAAGCTCCAAAGTGCGAGAGAAACTACGAGAGTTGGACATCTCGGCGTTGTGACGCTCCTAGGTCTGATGTTCGATGTCGCGACACTGAGGGATCAGAGTCGCGACGCTGCCCTAGGCAGTGAGCAATTTTAACTTCAAACCAATACTAAAAACTTCCAATTTTCTCCTAATACTTCAAATAAACCCAAAATCCAATTTTAGCTTCATAACCACCATCAACACATATTTTACAGCTAACATACATATATTCTAAAAAATATATGCATTTGTCTAAATCTAAACACAAATCAATTTAGAATCATACAAAGAAATGTCTCATGAATAATTATAGTTCACCCAAATGTGGTCAAGTGATTCTAGAATGGTAGTCATAACTCTAAGCTTTAATTAAGAGTTACAAACTCTTATTAATTGTTTCATGTTCAACATGAACATCTTTGACCCAATTACAAGTATATTGTATTTATACTTCCAAAGTATCCTAACACAAATCATTAGCCTTATTTCAACTTTAAGCTATGTAATCATGCATCCAATACATAATTCATCACTATATGTATCACTAATGAAAACTCAACATAGCTTAAGATCAAACATTGCCTAGTAAGCTTGACTCTAAGATCCAATCTTGATTCCAATGCAAGCAAACTTCACTCCAAGATCCAATCTTGATTTCTCCTAGATGAAATGTTGTAGAGATCTTCCAAAGTATCTCTAAACACTTCTCTAACTTAGGCTAATTTTTCTCTAACTCTTGCTTGTGTTAGCTTTCCCAAGATTAACATTCTCAAGCTCATTTAGCTTTGCTTTTGCTTAATTAAAACCTTCCTCAAGCTTGCTATTTATAGCAAAACTTATACGATTTTTAATTAATAAAAGTTTTAATCAACTTTTAGGTGTACTTAATCTAATTTGTCCAAATATGAATAATTATGTGTGACTAATAATCTTTGTCTACCACTTTGATGTAATCCAATTAAATCAAGACTAAGATTAGCAAATGGTTTAGTTCAAAGTTTGGTACTTTGATTTTATCCAATCAAATCAAGCCAAATGCACTTATAATTACATATTTGCAATTACCAAAACATCCTCAAATGGTAGAGATATTTATGAAATTACGATAAAGCTCTTGTGTGATTTTGAATTAATCCAATTAGGTCAAAGTAAATAATCAATGTTATCCAATAACACTTAATTATTTTAGTTGATAATTATAATATCAAATATTATCTATTATCAAAAATTACCTGCTACCCAAGTACTCAATGAGTACACTTCATATTGTGGGACTCTCTAAGTCCATACACGTTCTTCATATAAGCCTAGCTAATATGTACAATTCGGCCACCTCCGAATTCGTGAAGAACACAAACATCCTTTATGAACTATGCAAGTCGAGGTCATCACATATGTTTAAAAATCCCTCTGTCGTAGGCTATCCGAGTTGTGCTTAAGAAACATAGAATACACCGTCAAGTTTCCAAGGCGCATATCTCATGTCGACATGTCAATGATTCTTTACAACTTAATCAGAAACCATTTATGATAAAAGCGATTCACCCTCGGTGATCGGCTTTGGCGCCAAAGTCTTAATAATCATGACTTACATGAATATTTAAACCTCTAATGATACACATATGGGCCGACTGATCCTATCTTGATATGCACTTAATTAACGAGTGCATCGGTCCACACCCAACGAACATCTAGAGGCCAGACCATGAAATGGAAGATCTCACACAAAACCAATGTTAACTTATAGTCAAATGATCACATATGTTACTCGACTCGAGGAGATTCCTATTGACGATAGTGTGTACTTCCAAATATTAGAAATCATATGTGAGTCAATCAGTATTCTCTCCAACGAATACCCACAAGTCTATACGAGCTTCTCATGCTCATGGTACATAAGGTTAAACCATTAGAACTCCAATTCCAATATACGACATGTGATTGTCTTCTCGGTTATTGGAATTCGACTGTATTTCAAACCAATGACTATGAATATTTATTTTAAGAATAATTTATAATAGTAATATTATCCCAATGTCGGACCATCAAGTGTCCAGTATTACTAAATGATTATTCTAAGGTCGATGTCATTCTCAACATATATATGTTGGTTTCTATGATTAGTCCCAAGATCAAAATGAACAATGAAACATGAATGAATAACGGAGAAATATGACAGAAACAAACTTACAACGATCGGTTTAGGATGTGATGAACAACAAAATTTCTTCCTCCAAGAGCTCCTAGAATCGGCCAAGTGAAAGGTAGAAGCTCCAAGCTTTTCCTTGAGTTTCCAAGCTCTTGTGTTGGTTTCCCTATCACCTATTGATGATCCTTGAAGAGTGCTAGCCCTTGGTGAATTTTTGCAACAAAAACTCACACATTTTCTTCACAAAATTTGCTAAGAAAATGAAATGGGAGAGAGCCCAAAAACAGCCACTGGTTTCGGTAATAGAGGGAGAGAGAAGAAGTTGAAATTTTGATTTCAAAAATCAATTAATATCATTTACCAAAATTAGTATTTGGTATATGTCACAACTTGCTTTCATTTGGAGTGTTTTACACTCAACAACCAACTCACCTAAACACATCAAGCTAAAATAACTAAAGTTGACATGTGAAGTGATGGTTGATGTGACATATGGGCCCCACTCGATTCTGAATGCGAGTGGGCCCGCAGACACTCTCAGGCTCGGGTTCGCTAATTCCGAATTAACGAACTTCCGTCGCGACGTAATTTAAATCGAATTTAATTAAATAATTATGCCTAGAAAAATTACTATTCACGTCGCTTACGAATTAATTCTAAATTAACTCGTTCGCCCGAATTAAAATCTAATTTTAATTCCGCGTCGAAACCTAATTCCGAATAATATATCGAATATATTATTTTAATCAATAATTCCAAATTAATATTTCTCTCTTTTCAAATAGTACTTTATCCAAGATAAAGTCTCTCCGCAATTAATCCCAGATTAATTAAGCTTGAATCATACGTCATTGGTGAATCTTCGGGAAACGACCCAAGAGATCCCTGGATATGTTGGCAGTAAATACGGTCGTCGGACTATCCGAACACGTACGTACCTCGTATTATGTTTTTACCAATTTATGAGACAAGGTTGGCTTCTAGCAAAGCGCCATGCCTACCCAATTCTCCAGAAATATTCTTACTGGAATATATGATCTGTAACAGGCGTAGTATACTGTAGTATTGTGTATTGCGATCCAGTATCGGATGTCACGTGCGAGGCTTGGGGCTGGAATAGTATCTGCCCCGTACGAAGCACATATCGGATATCAAGCAACTAGTCTCTTTGAATCGGATAATCATGACCTTGTCATATTATCCCGATGGTTGCAACACTATAGAGAACCAGTTCTGAATCCCTGCGTGATCATCATCTCCATATGTCTGAAGTGATACTTCTGTCTTGACATCACATCCAATACACTACGATTCTCAATAAACCCAGAAGAGGCGTACGGAGAACCTGTTAAAGCCCTGGACGACCAAAACCAAAATTTACCGATTTTCGTAAGTACTAGCGATGCAAGTCTCAGGTTAAGACCAAATACACCTACCCTGAAGCGGACTCCCATAGACACATATACATACTACCAATGGGATTCCGTGGGGTCTATGCAGAGCGAAGCTGTTTTTCGTACCATCGACAAAACACAACCTCCTATCGCACTTGCATAAGTATCTTATACTTATATATATGAGAACTATGTCGTTATGACCTCACAACGCGCACAAGTGTAATACTAGTCTATTCCGCATTATCGATGTCCAATCTCGATAATACTACGACTAAAGATATTTAATGATTAAACCTTTATGGATTGATACTGTCTCATATCATCTCAATCCGGAACTAATAATATGGACTTTTACCATTTATATATGAAATTAAATAAATTACAAAACGGTGAAAGGAATTTCATTACTATATAGTTAATTTTGTACAAAAACACAATGTCTTTTACAAAACAGTGACGCTATGGGTCATAACTGTCCAACAATCTCCCACTTGGCCTATAGCCAGTCACTCAAGCATCTAATACCTGAACTATGTACTTGTCGCTCAAATTTTGGATGAGGAATAGCTTTCGTCAGCGGATCTGCCATGTTGTCATCTGATGCGACCTTCTCGACCTTTACATCACCACGATGTATGATCTCACGAATCAGATGGAAACGTCGAAGAACATGCTTGGATCGTTGATGAGACCGCAGTTCCTTAGCCTGCGTTATAGCTCCATTATTGTCACAATACAATGGAACGAGCTCAGCTGCTAACGGAACTACTCCTAATCCAATTAGGAATTTTTTGGTTCCAAACTACTTCCTTTGCTGCTTCAGCTGCAGCAATGTACTCCGCTTCTGTTGTTGAATCGGTAGCAGTCTCTTGTTTGGAAGATTTCCAGCTCACTGCTCCGTTATTCAAACAAAATATGTACCCGGATTGCGACTTGCAGTTGTCTTTGTCGGTTTGGAAACTTGTATCGGTATACCCAGTTACCTTAAGTTCTCCTTCTCCATAGATTAAGAAAGCATCCTTAGTTCTTATAAGATACTTTAAGATATTCTTAACCGCTATCCAGTGACCTTCACCTGGATCGGCCTAATAGCGACTACACATGCTCAAAGCATATGAGACACCAGGTCGCGTACATATCATGGCATATATGATCAATCCGACTGCCGAGGCGAATGGTATCCGACTCATATTGTCTCTCTCATCTTAAGTTTTAAGACACATGTCCTTAGATAGATAGACGCCATGTGATACTGGCAACAGTCCCCTCTTGGACTGATCCATGTTGAATCTCTTCAACACTTTGCCAATGTACGTGCTCTGGGAGAGTCCAAGCAGCTTTCTAGATCTATCCCTGTAGATTTTTATTCCCAGAATAAAGGCTGCTTCTCCCAGATCTTTCATGGAGAAATTCAATGAAAGCCAAGCTTTCACCGACGTTAGCATGGGAATGTCATTGCCTATTAGCAATACATCGTCAACATAAAGGACAATAAAAGTCAGTGCTCTCCCACTAACCTTCTTGTATACACAATGATCATCTTCGTTTTGAATGAAATCATATTCTTTTATGATCTCATCAAAACATTGGTTCCATGACCGCGATGCTTGCTTCAGTCCATAAATGGACCGATTTAACTTACAAACCTTGTTTACAAGTCTGGGCGAGATAAAATCGGTTTCCGTTAAGGTTTCCGTTAAGGAAAACAGTTTTAACGTCCATCTGCCATATCTCGTAATCGAAATATGCAGCAATTGCAAGCATTATCTGAATGGATTTAATCATGGCAACAAGTGAGAAAGTTTCGTCGTAATCAACACCATGTTGTTGACGATACCCCTTCGCTACAAGCCTAGCTTTGTAAGTTTGTACGTTGTCATCCATGCCAGTCTTCTTCTTGAATACCCATTTGCATCCAATAGGTCTTACGCCTTCTGGTGCATCAACCAATGTCCAAACTTGGTTGGTGTACATTGAATCCATTTTGGACTTCATGACATCTTACCATAAAGCGGAATCGATATCTTGTATCGCTTCCTCATACGTAGCCGGTTCGTTATCCTCAATGAGATTAATATCTACATGAGGTGAGATCAGAAACCCATACCTCTCAGGTTGTTTCCTAACTCTCTCCGACCTACGCGGTTCTTGTGTAATAGAAGATTGTGGTATAATCTCATCTCGGATGGACTGTTCATGTTCCATTGAGGATTCTATGCTAGGAATAGTATCACTCTGATTTTCATCGAGTTCAACTTTCCTCCCACTCACCACTGCATTTAGGAATTCCTTCTCAAGGAAAACCGCATGTAGAGCAACAAATACTTTGTTCTCTCGTGGGTGATAGAAGTAATATCATTTGGTTTCCCTAGGATATCATACGAATAGGCATTTATTCGATTTGGGTTCAAGTTTGGTACCTTCCAAACGTTTGACGTATGCCCAGCATCCCCAAATCTTCAGGAATGAGAAACCCGGTTTCTTTCCTGTCCATATCTCATATGGTGTCTGTTGTACAGACTTTGACGGAACCTTATTTAAAATAAGAACTGCATTGTTTAATGCATATCCCCAGAAGGAAATAGGTAGCTCAGTGCGACTCATCATAGACCTAACCATGTCCAACAAAGTTCGGTTTCTCTGTTCGGATACACCGTTTAATTACGATGTTCTTGGAGGAGTCCACTGTGAAAGAATACCATATTCTTTCAAGTAATCTAGAAACTCATTGCTTAAGTATTCGCCACCACGGTCCGACCGTAATGTCTTTATGCTATTGCCGATCTATTTTTCAACTTCGTGTCGAAACTCTTTGAATTTCTCAAAAGTTTCCGACTTGTGTCTCATCAGATACACATAAACATAACGTGATGCATCATCCGTAAAGGTTACGAAGTATTCGTATCAACCTCTAGCCTGGCTAGACATGGGCCCACATACATCACTATGAACGAGGGCTAACCGTTCAGTGGCACGTTCACATTTACCGCTAAAAGGTGATTTAGGCATTTTGCCTAATAAGCAAGATTCGCAGACGTCATATGAATTTGGATCAAATCCGTCCAAGTACCCACTCTTCGAAAGTGTGGATATGCGAGTCTTATTTATGTGTCCTAGACGACAGTACCACATATAAGTTTCATATTTGTTACTCATTTTGAGCCTTTTGTTTGTTATATTATATGTTGGAGATATATTTATATTCAAAATATAAAGACCATTATTTGCATCAGCAGTGCAAATTTCTACATCATTTTCATATAAGTAACACCCGGTGTTTCGAAATACAAAAGTATACCCACATTGGGTTAACATAGATACAGAAATAATATTCCTAGTCAAACTAGGTACATAATAACAGTCATTAAGTTCAAGTACATGCCCCGAGGGCAGTTCCAAAACAAAAGTGCCAACGGCCAAAACGGCGACTGGTGCCCCATTTCTGACGCGTAGATCAATCTCCCCTGAGGCCAGTTTCCTTGTAATCCGCAGATCTTACACATCAGTACATATATGAGTACCACAACCAGAATCAAAAATCCAATTTTTAAAACTAGAAGTAGTCATGTTTATTTCAATAACAAACATACCTGAGGCCGGTGTCTTGCCTGCCTTTATCTCCTTCTGGAGCGCCTTGTACTCGCGGCAGTCACGCTTCCAGTGACCCCGCTTGCCGCACTGGAGGCAAATATCCTGAGATTTGTCATTAGGCTTCCCAGAAGCCTTTGACGATTTGGCCTTGCCCTTTCTTTTATGCTTCTTTTTCTTCACACCTCCAGTCGCCTTGGGCCCAGCCCTCGGTGTCTGAGATGTCGAAGCAAAGTGCACCTCGCGCTTGTTGCCCTTAAGCATCTCCCTTTAAGCTTCCTTGAGAATTGATAACAACTCTCTAAGAGTATCATCAATGTTCATAAGGTTATAGCTTATTATGAACTGTTTCCAAGTGTCAGGGAGAGATTGCAAGATCATATCTATGGTAATTTGAGCCTCTAAGACTATCCCCATTTTGGCCAGCTCATCTATGTCAGCAATCATCTGTACCACATGGGATTCAACAGACATGCCTTCCGACAGACGTGAACGGAAGAGCTTCCTCACTAACTCATATCTCTGCGACCTTCGGTTAGATCGGTGAAGATCTGCAACCTCCCCAACATGTTATAGGGATCCAAGTCCCTGTTCTGTCGACAGAAATCCTGAGTCATGGCAGCAAGCATAATTGACTGAGCAGTTTCACAATCATCGCTGTGAGTCTTCCAAAGCTCCAACTCAAGTAGCTCATCAGGGTTGGGCTTAGGCCCAAGAGGTCTCTGTATAGTATATAGCAGCCTCTCGGATCCAAGGACAATCCTCAGATTCATCTCCCAATCGGCAAAGTTCGTGCCCTTGAAGACATTTTTACCCATGATAATGTCTCGGACATTTCCCTTTCCTGTTATCTTGACTACGATAGTCCAACTATCTAGTCAACGATATTTGGGTACAGTCTAACTGTTACAAGAAAAATAACATTATATTAGTCCAACTAATAAAATAATTTTGACGAAATAATTTGAAAGCTCGTAAAGCTAAGTATCTGAATGAAATTGCAAATTCAATAATAGCCTCCCACTATTTTTCGGCGAGCCTCTAACCCTCTGTCGAGTACTTGGGAAACCCAGTTTCCTAGTGGGCTAGGATCCCGTTAAATAACACACAACCTTGACTTTGGCCAACAAGTTGTATGATATTTAACTAGGTAGATCTCGAAGATCAATTGGATCCAATCCAATTCCTAGATCTGGTAGGTGGACATCCAAGTCCGAAACATATATATTATATATGCCAATATATCCAATATATTTTCATAACTTTTTCCTCTGAATCAACTAAGCCTTGGCTTTGGCACAACATGCTTAATGATTCCAGTTAAGCGGGACCCATTGACATGGAAAGTTTCGTAATCAATGTCGATGGACAAGAAGTGATATTGACTTTAGCCAACAAATCACGACTTGGACAAGACACCGATATGTAATAAAAATCTCATGATTCAAACACATCCGCAATTGACAAAGGTCTTGACTTTGGCCAACAAACCAATGCCAACTTTGGATCTTCAGTAAGAATCACTCAACGGAAGGAAAAACGCTTAATATGATTTGAGGGTTTTTCGCGTAAATTGGCAACCAATTTATTATCTTTGTTAAGGTCTCATCATACACCATTAAGCATGCTTCTAAAACATCATAAGGCGCGAAAAGTAAATCAATAACGATATGCGGATGAATATTTAAACAGATTGTTCCTATAAAAAATCGCTCTCTTTCCTCTACCTGGCTAGCACTATTCTACTTCTACCCAATTACATAATACAATAATAGAAACCTCATTAACATTGAGGGGAATTAGGTGAGAAGAGAATACAAAGAGATAATAAGAGATAAAGCTGGACACGCAGGTCCAATTTATAAATTCCAAATTTACAATAATTTCCAAAATTACCCTTTCCCATCTAATATCCATCCGATATACGCTATTCATTCAACACATCCATATATTCATTTATAGCATGCATTACAACCAATCTAATCCAATTAATTAGTCTTTAATTATGTGACCATCCAATGTTCAAACAACGATTTGATTTTGCGCGAGTCCAACTCGTTTGAGAATAAGTACTCAAAGTAAGAATTCTTTGAATTATATCGAACTACTCGTTAAATCTAATTTAAGTCGTATTCAATACTAATTCTATTATTTAATTCCAAATTAAATATTTACACTTTTAATGCGCTTTAACGACTTAGATTCCAAATCTAATCTTATCGGGTCTCAAAGCCCAACTAACATCCAATGTTTGTTTAATTAAAGTCTTATGGGCTTTCAATTGATTTCATAAGGCATGGGCTTTGGTCAATACGGGTCAAACCCGATTACCAAGCCCAAGTAAGGAATCACCCTCATTTGCCATAAAACAAATATCAAGCCCATAAGGTCCAATTAAACTTTAAAGCCCATTTATTACATTTGGACTTAATGGAGTGATTTAGGCCCAATTTGGATCCAATCCAATTGGCCTAAACCAACTTGGCCCAACCAAGCCCATTATGCCCAAATATAATAATTTCAAGCCCAAATCTAAATTAAGCCCATTAACCAAATTTTAAAAATTTCAAATTTTATAACTTAGTTAATTAAAGTGTAATACATCAATTAATTAACTAAATCAATATTTCCAAAATACAATTTAACCAATTAATTATGTATCTAATTGTCCAATTATTGTCCAACAATTTTTGAATCAAAAATCAAGTCCATACATGCCATATAGCTCTCGGCCAAGGTGAAGATTTTAGTCTGATTTCGTTTTTCAATCCGATCGAATTACAAATCGACTTTTCATTCGTTTCAACTCATCCAATGATCATCAAAACAAAATTTTCCAAGAGCCTAGGGTACTACACATATTCGGCCAAGCCATAAGGTGGGGCAAATTTTGATCCAATCACAATTTGTTGAAATTGATCCAATCACATCTCATTTCATCAACATACAAGCATACTCAACCATTCAATTTAATCAAATCATGCTCACATGGATTTTCCCCAAATTTTACCCTAATATATTTCATGCTCATTTTAGGCTCAATGATACCAATGTTGGTTTCTATGATTAGTCCCAAGATCAAAATGAACAATGAAACATGAATGAATAACGAAGAAATATGGCGGAACATACTTACAACGATCGGTTTAGGATGTGATGAACAACAAAATTTCTTCCTCCAAGAGCTCCTAGAATCGGCCAAGGAAAGTAGAAGCTCCAAGCTTTTCCTTGAGTTTCCAAGCTCTTGTGTTGGTTTCCCTATCACCTATTGATGATCCTTGAAGAGTGCTAGCCCTTGGTGAATTTTTGCAACAAAAACTCACACATTTTCTTCACAAAATTTGCTAAGAAAATGAAATGGGAGAGAGCCCAAAAATAGCCACTAGTTTCGGTAATAGAGGGAGAGAGAAGAAGTTGAAATTTTTGATTTCAAAAATCAATTAATATTATTTACCAAAATTAGTATTTGGTATATGTCACAACTTGCTTTCATTTGGAGTGTTTTACACTCAACAACCAACTCACCTAAACACATCAAGCTAAAGTAACTAAAGTTGACATGTGAAGTGATGGTTGATGTGACATATGGGCCCACTCGATTCTGAATGCGAGTGGGCCCGCAAAAACTCTCGGGCTCGGGTTCGCTAATTCCGAATTAACGAACTTCCGTCGCGACGTAATTTAAATCGAATTTAATTAAATAATTATGCCTAGCAAAATTACTATTCACGTCGCTTACGAATTAATTATAAATTAACTCGTTCGCCCGAATTAAAATCTAATTTTAATTCCGCATCGAAATCTAATTCTGAATAATATATCGAATATATTATTTTAATGATTAATTCCAAATTAATCTTTCTCTCTATTCAAATAGTACTTTATCCAAGATAAAGTCTCTCCGCAATTAATCCCAGATTAATTAAGCTTGAATCATACGTCATTGGTGAATCTTCGGGAAGCGACCCAAGAGATCCCTGGATATGTTGGCAGTAAATACGGTCGTCGGACTATCCGAACACGTAAGTACCTCGTACTATATTTTTACCGATTTACGAGACAAGGTTGGCTTCTAGCAAAGCGCCATGCCTACCCAATTCTCCAGAAATATTCTTACTGGAATATACGATCTCTAATAGGCGTAGTATACCATAGTATTGTGTATTGCGATCCAGTATCGGATGTCACGTGCGAGGCCTGGGGCTGGAATAGTGTTTGCCCCGTGCGAAGCACATATCGAATATCAAGCAACTAGTCTCTTTGAATCGGATAATCATGACCTTGTCATATTATCCCGATGGTTGCAACACTATAGAGAACCGGTTCTGAATCCCTGCGTGATCATCATCTCCATATGTCTGAAGTGATACTTCCGTCTTGACATCACATTCAATACACTACGATTCTCAATAAACCCAGAAGAGGCGTACGCAAATACCTGTTAAAGCCCTGGACGATCAAAACCAAAGTTTACCGATTGTCGTAAGTACTAGCGATGCAAGTCTCAGGTTAAGACCAAATACACCTACCCTGAAGCGGACTCCCATAGACACATATACATACTACCAATGGATTCCGCGGGGTCTATCCAGAGCGAAGCTGTTTTCCGTACTATCGGTAAAATACAACGTCCTATCGCACTTGCATAAGTATCATATACTTAAATATATGAGAACTATGTTGTTATGCCCTCACAACGCGCACAAGTGCAATACTAGTCTATTCCGCATTATCGATGTCCAATCTCGATAATACTACGACTAAGGATATTTAATGATTAAACCTTTATGGATTGATACTGTCTCATATCATCTCAATCCGGAACTAATCATATGGACTTTTACCATTTATATATGAAAGTAAATAAATTACAAAATGGTGAAAGGCAATTTCATTACTACATCGTTAATTTTGTACAACAACACAATGTCTTTTACAAAACAGTGACGCT
Organism: Zanthoxylum bungeanum; assembly: GCA_019454045.1. Classification (NCBI taxonomy): domain Eukaryota; kingdom Viridiplantae; phylum Streptophyta; class Magnoliopsida; order Sapindales; family Rutaceae; genus Zanthoxylum; species Zanthoxylum bungeanum. The sequence goes on along the minus strand of SKCR01027544.1, from coordinate 54,360 downwards.
ATGGGTCATAATTGTCCAACAATATATCCATCTAATATGCATAATGACATTACCATGAATAAGGTTTGAAATGAAACTATAGTTATTTTATTAATAAATAATAAAATATAATGCATTATACATTATTCGGATTGGCGCTCCAAGCACCAATTCCAACAGTTTTGTGTGTCAGTGGATAAGTCTTTGACGCTCTCATATCTCGTCAACCTCATAGGGGCTCAAAACTCTATGTAGGGCTTACCTCAGTCACACATAAGCACAAAATTACAAACCTCATATATATCCTCTGGTCGGCACACCAAGGTACTTGATATTGGATCTTCTTCCTCTCTTTTTTACAAGGTCGGATCGGTATTTCTTCATCTCCTTCACTTTCTCTTTGTAATTCCTGACCATTCCTGGCAAGTACCTGAAGGCTTACGAACCTTTTTTGCTTCATTGTTGTTAGTAAAGTTTTTTTGGGTTTATTTGACTGTATCTCGGTTGGCTCACTCTAAATCTCATTCCTAAGTATAAAAACATATCACGCGACGTCCCCGGGTCGGTCTTCATAAGGGCTAATACTACCGAGTCTGATTTATCTCGTCAGGTCGAGTGATCTTGTGCCTTGAGCGTAGGCCATTTTGTCCGACCTCTTATCATGTAATGTGTAAATCCCTTTATACCTTTCTTTGTACTTCAAAATATCTCGAGTCAGAAAATCACCATCAATATATGTCCTCTAGTTCTCGGTATCCACGAGTTGGCGAGTTGATGTCGAGAACTTCAATAATGGTGTTGTGGCTCCTCTGTCTTCGGGTTTGCTTCGTTATCATCCACAATGCCATGTCATCGGGTCATGAAAGTACTTGTATCGCCAATAGATTCTTTTTTTATGATTACCATCTCCACCTTTGGTTGGAGTTTCTAGGGTTTTTCAAGCTGCCTCTTGGAAGTTGTGTAACCATCACGGTCTTCTTTAAATGTCTGTCATATCATTCTTGGGTTTTCATCGCTTTGTCTCCATAAGATGCCACGTGTCACGTACTAGTGGCTTGCATGCCAAAACCGAAGACAGTTGTATTCAAACCGAGCAATGACACTAATCTCGTCATTTTATTCGAACTTAACGGGTGAGACCCTCATCATACGTGTCACTGATCCTGCCCTCTTGCCTCAATCAAACGATCAACATCAACTCGAGCTGCCTATTTAAAGGCCACTGAACTCCATTATCCTCTCTTCTCACTTCGTCTTATTCAAAGAAATCTACAGACTCATCTGTCGTTTACAATCTTCCAGCCTTCAATCTTCTTTACTAGCTTCTCAGCTTCTTCTACAATCTTCGCAAGTAAGCCTTTTTTACTTCTTTTCTCTTTGTTTACGTTTCCATTTTTCAATAATGGTGGTAGTTTGAATGTATTGAATACTCATGTTTGTGTTGCTTGTTCTTTGTGATAATGGGAATACGAGGGGCGGGTTTACTCATACATGTGTATTTCTATTATTTGAGTGTATGTGCGGGCATGTTTTTCTAGGTTTTTTGGTGTGTTTGGTTTTGGTTGTGTTTGGAAGACTTACTGTTCCGCCATTGTTTAGGGCACTTACAACTTTTTAGGGTTAGTCACTCGGTAGGGATGATGATAATAACCCTAGTTTTAGTGTGCTTCACTAAATGAGATTGTGAACTAACCTTCCACCTCGGGTCATGTCTTGATAGGAATTTCAAACTTTGAGTCTTCCTCCATCACTCCCCTTGAGATCCTACCTAAGAATAAAAACAATCGGTCGACGGTAACGACCCGACTCCCGAATCCCATCTTACTGACTTAACCATTCATTAACTTTTGAAACTTTTACAGCTTGTTGGAGAGATCTCCCTAAGGTTCACCATGAGATCCGGGCCAGGGTAAAGAATGCGCCCGAGTTTGGAGGCCACTACAGGGACCTTATTAATCCTTATGCCTTGGCCGACTTGGGCCTTATCCAGAGTACTCCACCACCCCAATCGAGACAGGCTGGAAGGTTTTAACTTCGTGCTTGCTGCCTTGGTCTTTTTCTCATTGCTTTTGCCTTTTTTATGATCTAATTATTTTCTTTTGTTTATTAGAATGTTTGGCCTAAGACTTCTCCCCAACGTGCTCAGGAGATGTCATGGGCCTCTCGAGGCGGTTCTAGAAGTGCCCGACCCCGAATGACTACCTATATTCTGCTAAAAGCCAGGCAGAAGTCTACCCATTCTGCTACTGTATTATCAGGGCCTTCAAGTGCCCCACAATCCGCCATAATTCTGATCCCTTCAGTCCAAACTGCACGTGCCCCACATGCTATTCAAGCTACGAGCACCTTCCGACCAATCCAAACTGTAATTGCTCCCCCGACCATCCAAAAGACTCAATCATCATATCGTGGGTGATGAGCCCGAGGAGCCTGCAAAGAGGGCTCTGAAGAGGAAGACATCAACCCAAAAGGCCAAAGCCCCAACAGTCCATTTCCAAGGGACCCCGCTGTTGGGTATCAATAGTTTTGCTGAGGACGTGAAGGAAAAGGTGGCCTACCTCATTCCGACCTTCAATTATGTGGCAGGCTGTGTTAGCTTGGGGAAGGCCACAGAGTATGAAGGTATCGCACTCAATGACCTTATTATCCGATCATGCAGGTCCCATGCAAGAGTAAATGGACTCCTCCCTTGTAACTTGTTTGTACTCTTTTTACTATATTGACCTTGTTTTCTGTGCTACAGATGGCCTATCCAATGGCTATAAATAAAGACTTGTTGATGAGCACCCTTTCAGGGGGGTCAGGCCCAAAGACTACAAATTCGCCTGACTGAGAGGGAACAAGAACTGTCAAAGCAGCTAGAGGAAGCTAAAGCTTAGAATCGGACCCTCAAGCAATTCGAGGAATAGGTCAAGACCGAAAATGCTTCTCTCCATCGAGCCTATGAAATTATGAAGAAAAATAAGGATGAAGTTCGGGCCGAGGCTGCCTAGAATAAGGATGAGCTCAAACATCATCCAAGGCAAGCTACCTCGGCTGAGAGCAAACTTCAAGAAAAATCGAATCAATTATAGAAAGCTCTGGGTGACCCGAGTAAGTTAGAAGCAGAGCTATCAGACCGCTTAGAGGTTTTCAAAGGGGGGCCAAGATAGAAAGACTAGAGGAATGTGTGTAAATATTTGAGCTGCTTCAACCCGACCTGGATTTATAGGTGATACGTAGGCTCGTAAGATTGTGCAAGAGGGAGATAACCGAAGAATAGGCCTTTTGCCAAATTTTAGTGGACCCCGAGGCCATCCAAGAGCTTGAGCCGATGTCCAGAATGCCTCATACTTAGGAGGATCTCGGCCCATCAACATCTGCTGCACTGATTGAAGAGGTCCCTGACCCCTCCTCATTTACTGCCCCAACTGAAGAGGTCATCGACCCCTTATCCACTATTGCTGCTAAGGAAGATTCTGCCCCTTCTACTGTTTGAATGCCTACCTTCTCTCATTTTGTTGTTTTTCTTATTTATTTGTGTCTATTTTGTGGGTGACCTCGAGGGGGCCCTTTGTAAAAAAAATACTTAAACTTAAATGACTGAATGAACTTTGTATTTTCATCTTCTTCTTTTTCTTTCTAAAATACGTACCGAGTAAAGACCCGAGGCGTGGCAACAACTTTCAATACTTGGCCATTTATACCAAAGTTAATCCATTCATTCCTCTAAGGGATCATGCCACTAACAAACTCTGATGCCCGAACCCCATATAATTCCACTCTTGGACTTTCATTTAACAGGATTAGTACTTCTTCAAATAGAGTGGCCTTTGCATGCCTTTCTTTCTCACTTATGCCCTCAAAATTGAAAGGAACTTTGATGGGCATACTCGGCGTCGAGCCGGTGCAACAACTTTAACATTTGGCCATGGGGGAGAAACTCTAACTATATGCCAACGAACCATAACAAGGCTTCGGTGGGACATAACCCGACCCTGAGCCGATATAACAACTTGGCCACAAGGGAATGTTCCCTCCTTGTGCCATCAACACTTGGCCATTAGAGAGAAAATTTGACTCCCTCATGCCAAAAATCATAATGAGGTCTCGATGGGACATAACCCGACCCCAAGCTAATATTGATTATCAGTGCATCATCATAAGGGTATTTAACCCCATGGGCGTCCTCTCGATGAACATTATGGGCATTGGTCTTGCCTTCTGGATCATTGGGGCCCTTTCCGTTGTGACCACATCTGAGCCTTTAGTCTTGTAATAGTTCTTTCTGGCTCGGTTCGAATCTCCAGCCAATGTCATTCCCTCCGCTATTGTAAACACCAGCCTCTGTCCCCATGTTATCTCTTCTCTCCTTCCACTGGGACCTTCTTCCTCTATCTCTCATGCCTTCTTCTCTAACTTCTCAATCTTCTCCAATATAGCTTTCATGAAGGCTTAGGCTGTTTCCTTTTCTTTCCGAGCATCTTTCATTTCATTTCGTATGGTTTCCTTCATCTTCTCCCTACATTTCGTTGTTTAAGCCTTTGAAGTTCTATGGTTTCCGTCTCATGCCATCATCTTAGTGTGTTTACCATTTTCATACTGATTCCCCACAGACGGCGCCAATTGTTGATGGTTATTTTTATTCCAGGGGTACTCCTCAAACAAACCTCCCCCAAGTAGTGATTTTATTTGGTTAGTTGGGAACTAAAACAAACTTAGCAAGCAAATCGGAAAACACAGAGAAAAATAAAGGATTTAACGTGGTTTGGTGGAATGGATTCAGCCTACGTCCATGGGTACAAAGGAAAATGAGCTTTTATTACCACCTCGAGTTAGACCGACATGTCTTATCTCTCTCTTACACTAAGATTTTCTCTCTTTTAAAAGTTATGAAAATGTTAGAAATTGTTAGGAAGATGATTCCCAACCCCTTAAATTGAGTCTTCAACCCCTTTATATAATATGTCTAGATCTACTATTACATCAACTAGTGATGTCAGCCATGTTACCCTGTCATCATTGCGCTGGCTCTTTTCCCCCAATTACTCTATAAATAGTAGCTCTATCGTCTGACACAACCACTCCCTACTACTTGAACCTCATTAATTCACCCCTTTTTGATAATAGCTACACGTTTTGCCTATGTGCCAATCTGTATTTCAACCACTCGCACGGTTTCGTGTGTCAATGGATAAACCTATGATCCTCTCCCATCTCGTCAACCTCTTGGCGGCTCAAAACTCCATGTAGGGCTTACCTTATTCATACATAAGCACGAAACTAAGGATGGCAACGGGCTGGGCTCGGGTCGGGCTTATCAAAGCTCGGCCCGGGCCCGTACTGTCATCGGGCCGGGCCGGGCAGGCCCGGTCGGGCTCGGGCCGGGCTTGGACCGGGCTCGGGCCTGATTTTTTAATTATAAATAATATTATTTTAAGCCCAGATTCGATTTTTTTATTATAAAAATATATATATTTTATGAATTAAAATATTTATTTATTTATTTTAAGCCTGAATCCGATTTTCTTATTATAAAAAATTATAAATATAAAAATTTATTATAAAAATTTATATATTTTTAAATTAAAATATTTATTTATTTATTTTAAGCCCGGGCCGGGCCGTGCTCGGGCTTTTTGGGTGAAGCCTGGGCCGGGCCCGTGTTACCCCGGGCCGGGCCAAAACCCGCCCGCCCGGCCCGGGCTTCGGGCTTTTCTGCCACCTACACGAAACTGCAAATCTCATGTATATCATTGGGTCGGCACACCGAGGTACTTGATACTGGATCCTCTTCCTCTCTTCTTTGCAAGGTCGGGTCGACATTCCTTCACCTCCCTCACTTTCTCTTTCTAATTCATAATCATTCCTCGCAAGTACCTGAAGGCTTACGAACTTGTTTTGCTTCCTTGTTGCTAGTAAAGTTTCTCCGGGTGTATGTGACTGTGTCTCGGGTGGCTCACTCCAAATCCTTTTCCTAAGTATAAAAACATATCACGCGACGTCCCCGGGTCGGTCTTCTCATTGGCTAATACTATCGAGTCTGATCTATCTCGTCAGGTCGAGTGACTGTGCGCCTCGAGCGTGGGCCATTCTGCACGATCTTTTATCCTGTAATGTGTAAATCTCTTTATATCCTTCTTTGTACTTCAAAGTTTCTCGGGTCAAAAAATCACCATCAACTAGGTCAAACAAAAATAAAATTAAAATGGTAAAATTAAAATAAAATTAGAATGAGAAAGTAGGATTTTAGAAATTATTATAAATAAAATTTGAGTCTTGAGTTTTTTTTTAAAAAATTAAATGAATTAAAAGTGTTTATGAAATATGTATATGATAACAATATATTATCATTATATTTAGAAATATTTTCATTTCCCTTGCAATTTATTTATAATATATTCAAATTAATGAAATCATTTTTTAAATAGATTTTGCGAGGCCATGGCCCATATTTGTCTCCACCAAGGTCCGTCTTGATTGGGACTAAAAGATTTTACAAGATCATGTGTAACACTCCGATTATCATGACATATTTATTATAGTCATTCTGTTCATACATGATATGTTATTATGAATCTAATCATGTGTTAATGGATTTGAAAATTATTGTAACCTCTCCCAGAGGTTCGAAATATTTTTTCTAAACTTTTGGTACTCTTTTTAATTTATCAGCTTTCATGAATAACCCTCAATATTTTAACCATATGTTGGGCTACTGATATCATTTTTCAGTGATTTTGGTATCGTTGGAAAACTCATACACTGGGCTATAACTTTCATGTTAAGCATTTTTCCCTAATTTCATGAGTAACTAAGTCAATTTTGGGTTCAAAAATTGTGATGCTATGTTGTGACGAAAATTAGGGGAAAATTAAACATTTGGACATTATAATGATCATTATTTATTTATAAATATCAATAAAACTTGTGGACTAAATTATTTTGCTCCACTTTCTTCATTCTCCCTCACCTCACCCATGACCAAAAACAAGCTTAATTATTTTTTTCCTTTTGTTCCTTTCGCCAGCCATGGGAGAACAAAGTAACTGAATGCTTTTCTTTTGCTATTCCAAGGGTTATTTATCACATAGTAAGCTCTCATCATTTACCTTATCATTTTTTTTTTTTTTACATTTTAGCATGATTTTGTAAGTCTCTTTTTGAAATCCATGGAAACCCAAACATGAACCATATCTACATTGCATGATAGGGTCAATATTAGTGTTACTTACATCTAGATTGATGTTTATTTCATGATTTATTTTTGGAAAGAGTGGAAATAAGAAAACCCAAGGTTATGGTACATGGTAGTCGTGAGCTTAAATCATGAATTGTGGGTTGTGGTGACCCCCTTCTAGTGTTAGAGCATATATATTGTGTTTTGGTAGCAATGGTTTGTATGGGTGGTGTTACCATGGCTGTGGTTGTGTGAGTTTTTCCCTTTGCTGTTGTTGAGGTGTTTTGAATATGATCAGACCTAGAATTATGTTTGCGTCATGATGCATAAGGACATGCGTCGCGACACAACACCAAACAAGACATTCTATCTCTAAACTTGATTTGGCCACTTCGTTGGGCATGGCAAGAAGACCCGGATCCGTAAAAAAAAATTGCGGATCCGGGTCTTCATTTTAAAGACCAGTATTTAACCGGGTCCGGATGGGGGTCCGGGTGGTTCCAGACCCGGGTACCCGGGACTCGGTTAAATAAAAAAAAAACAAATTAAGTTAACCATAAATCCCTTCAAAATGAAAAAATCCCGAAGTTCCTAACCCACGCCAGTGACGCCACTACCAATCTTCTTCACTCTTCAGTTCATCTTCACTCTTCAGCTATGCCTATGTTACCATTCTTCTTCACTCTTTAAAAAAAGAAGGAAAAAAAATGGAGGAGTTACGGATCCTGGGTCCGGATCCGGGTATACCCGGGTCTGGACCCGGATGCGTTTTACTGGGTCCACATCCGGACTCAGGTCCTCTGAAGAGCATGCGGATCCGGAAATTGCCATCCTTACGCGTCGCGTCGTGAGTTGTCAAGTTGGCGTCATGACCCGCATTTCCATGCATCGCGACGCGATACCTAATTTCAAGGCATGTCTTATTTGGCCCTAGATCACGTTATAAATATCAACTAGTAACTTAAGCTTTCTAGCTAGCGTGGGCATATGTAATATGTAATATTCATATACATGTTTATGTTTGCAAGTAATTATGTGTACAAACCACACTTTGGGTGTATGTCCAGTAGATTCTACGCAGGATGTTCCAACCGACTTCACACTCTCGCACGAGTAGTAGGACTGGATATCCGTTTAGTGAGTGGATGTTATTTCCTTTATTATGTTTTCAAGTTATTACGATTGTGATTTGTTTTACTTATAATTTATGTATTATAATTATGAGTTCTTACTTTGTAATAATGAATAGCTTGTGCCTATTGAAAATCATGTGTAACTAATTCATTAGTCTAAGGTTGTAATGGATGCTGAGTAATTTATTTAATTTAATTTGTAATTTTTTATTCTTTTGAGTGTTGCTTGGGTTATTTATTATTCTCTATGCTTAATGAGTTTTATTGTCTGACCAACAATAGAATAGGTGTGGTAAACCCTTAGGAATATGGAAAAGTGAGTTTGGGTTTAGATTTGGGAATAATAGCGCGTAATTGTAATTCCTAATGAAAAGATTTACGTGCAGGATATGAATATATCTGCAGGGCATACATATCCAATATTAGAACTTGTTTTTAATGAGTTTAACTTGACTTAATTATCATAGGAATATAGGTAATCGAATTGAGTTGGTCGTTTCTATTTGACCATCGAAATAGGCTTGTGGATACATTAGCATTCTAGGTTAATAACCCATGTTAATTGTTCAATTGGATAAAAAAATGCATAAAACTTGTTCACTTGCTTAGGTGAAGTTGCAACCCTAAATTCTCACTCTCACAAATTTTCCTAAGTTATATTAATTTTTTGTTTCTATTTCATTAGATTAATCAATTTTCTCCTACATCAATTGTTTAGTTTTAGTTAATTTAGGTCTAGTTTTACTATTAATAGAAATAATAAGTCCCTGTGGGTTCAACATTTGACTTTTTGTCATTATATTACTTGAGTGATACGTGCGTTTGCGTACGTTAATAAAATCACGATCAAGTTTTTGGTGCCGTTGTCGAGGACTTATTTTATTTTTCAGTATTAATATAGGACAAAGTACTTTATTTGAATAGCTAAACACCCTTATTTTATTTTATTTTCATATTAGATTAAATTTCATGTCGCCGACTAATCATATGAGAAGATGTCGAAGCTGCAAACTCATTCCCTTCGAGTCAGAAATCGAAAAGACTCTCCGTCAATTGAGTAAGGACAAGCGAGAAAACTAAGACCCACAACTCATCATGAATAATCAGCAGCTTGAACCCTTAGATGCCGCACCAACAATCCCTATTCAGGACAGGACGATACCGGTGGTAGATGGATTCATATCCTGTATCATCCTACCACTGTTACAAGCTAATATATGTGATATTAAACTTGCATTCAGATGATACGATAATCAGTGTAGTTTAGATGAGGTGCAAGTGAAGATCCCAATGCTCACATCGGTAACTTCTTGGAAGTCTGTGGCACCTTCAATTACAATAGATGGGTAGAAGAAGTAGTTCGCTTGTGAGTTTTTCTGTACTCCTTGAAAGATAGAGCTAAATGATGGCTCAACTCACTACTAGCAGGGTCAATTATGACATGGGCAGACCTGACTATGAAATTCCTTGTAAAATATTTTCCTTCAACTGTGACAGCTAAGTTGCGGAATGACATCACGACATTTGAGTAGTATGAGTCAGGGTCCCTCTATGAGGCATGCGATAGATACAAAGATTTGCTTCATACTTTCCCATATCATAATATAACTAAATGGCTGAAGGTCCAAACTTTCTACAACATACTCACTGGGATGATGAAAACCACAGTAGATACAGCCGTTGAAGGTGCTCTAATGGCGAATGGTAAAATTAAGCTTGTGATCTACTAGAAGAGATGGCTAATAACAATTTCTCATGGCATACAAAATGAAACTACCCCAAAAGAGCAGTAAGAATACACGAGTTAGAGCCAAGCACAGCTGTGAATGCTCATATAGAGCGAATCTACAAATGCCTAGAGGCCCTTAGTATATAAGCTGTGAATAGTGTAGGAGCTCAAGTGTAGTGTATGGAGGAGGAAAAAATGCATATCAATACACCTAAGATGAGGAGTCTGTCAACTACGTTAACAACTACAACAAACTATGACATAACTTTTACTCTAACAGCTACAACCCGGGTTAGAAGAACCACCCCAACTTTGGATGAAAGAATAACCAATGGTAGGTCCATCAGACAGATCACATCCCCTTCTATGATTCTAGCAACAAAAGGGAGATGCCACTCAATAAGGCAAAAAAACCATGGAAGATCTACGAATGAATATGGCGAGTCAAAATAAAATTCTCATAGAGTAGAGCATAGAAAATGCCAAGAACACCGTTAAATTGGAAGCATTAGTATAGAGTCAAGCAACATCATTGAAAACACTGAAAAATCAATTGGGACAATTAGTGAGTGGGCAGAGTTACAAACCATAAGATGCCTTCCCGAGTGATATAGAAACCAATCTGATAGGCCAAGGCAATGAATTCTGCAAGGCAATCACACTAAAAATTAGAAATGTAATATATAAGGATATCGGGTTGCCTCAACCTCAAGAGCGGGCAAAGATCCCGGAAAAGGAGAAGCCACTTAAGAGAGACAACAATTTGAAGACAACCCCAGTAGATGACCCCCTTCCTCCATTCACTCAACATTTGAAAAAATATAAGCTAGAGAATCAGTTCTCAAAATTCTTAAAAATCTTCAAGAAGTTGTATATCAAAATTCATTTTGCTGAAGTATTAGAGCAAATGGCCAGCTATGTGAAGTTCATGAAGGACATTTTATCAAAAAATAGAAAGTTAGGCGAGTTCGAAATTGTAGCTCTCACAAAAGAATGTAGCGCCATATTGGAGATGAAGCTACATCATAGGCAACCACTATGGTAAAGTTTAATTCGATTTGGGTGGAAGTATTAATCTGATACCTCTGTTTATTTTCAGCAAACTGAGGATAAGAAAAGCAAAGTCAACCTCAATCACTTTGTATCTGGTAGATATATATCTTACCTACCCAAGAGGAAAAATGGAAGACATGCTAGTCAAGTCAAAATGGACAAATTATTCTTCCTAGTGGATTTTATCGTGCTAGATATGGGGGAGGATCGAGAAGCCTCCATCATCATTGGAAGGCCATTCTTGGCAACAAGTAAAACTCTCATAGATGTGCAGAAAGATAAGCTAACTATGAGAGTACAAGACCAATATGTAACCTTTAATTTTTTTTTCAAATCCATCAATTTCTCTCAAGATGATGAAACATATAATAGAATAGACATTTTAGGTAGCACAGTGTGAGAATCCTTAAACATGAAGCATAATAATGACATCCTTGAAGCATAATAATGACATCCTTGAAGCATGCTTATTAAACATGTATAGCTTAGAGGAAGATGATGTAACTGAATGTTTGAAACTATTTGATGCATGTCCTCATTTTAGAGCTAATCCGTAGGTAGAGCCTCTTGACAAGCCGCCAAAGGGACTAGTGAAACCATCCATAAAAGATCTGCCACAGTTAGAATTGAAGCCTATCCCAAGTCACCGCATATATACAATTCTAGGAACCTTATCTATTTTACCTATATTTATTTCCTTGACACTTAGCCATGAGTAGGGAGAAAAATTGCTATGAGTGCTAAGGGAATAAAAGAGGGCTATTGGCTGGACAATCACTGACATAAAAGGAATCAGTCATTCTAGTTGTAGGCACAAGATCCATATGGTAGATGAGTATAGGGCAACCGTAGAGCATTAAAGAAGATTGAACCATATCATGAAGGAAGTGTAAGAAATAGATTATCAAGTGGTTGGATGCAAACATATTCTACCCTATCTCAAATAGCTCATGGGTTAGCCCGATGAAGCGTGTGCCAAAAAAGAGTGGGATGGCAATGGTACAAAATGAGAAAAATGAGCTGATACCCACAAAAACAGTCACTGGATCGCGAGTATGTATAGACTACCACAAAATGAATAAGGCCACGCGAAAAAATCACTTCCCCTTATCATTCATTGATCAGATACTAAATAGACTAGCGAGGCAGAAATATTACTATTTTTTGAATGGGTACTCAAGTTACAATCAGATCGCCATTGCTCCAGAGGATCAAGAGAAGATGATATTCACTTGCATTTATGATACATTTACCTTCCATATGATGCCATTTGGGCACTATAATGCCCTCACCACCTTTTAGTGGTGCATGATGGCCATCTTCTCAGACATGATAGAATAGAGCATGGAAGTCTTAATGGATGACTTCTCGATTTTTTGTGGATTCCTTCAACCATTGTCTCCAAAAATAACATAGAGAATCAAGTAGCAGATCACCTCTCCAGATTAGAGCAGACGTCAAATAACAAAACCCCCGAAGATAAACAAGTCATTTCCTAATGAGCAATTATTTGCCTTCAACCATAGAGAAATGCATTGGTATGTAGATTTCGTTAACTACGTTGTGTCCAGTAAATACCTATTCAAATGGACCTATCAGCAATGAAAGAAGTTTTTTTAAGTGATGTGAAACACTAAATTTGGGATGAACCATACATGTTCAGGCATAGCGCATATCAAATGATTAGAAGGTGTGAACCCCAAGAAGAAGTTGAAAGTGTGCTACAACACTGTCATTCAGAATATGGAGGCCATTTTGGGGGTGACAAAATTGCAGCAAAAATACTTCAGTTATGATTATATTGGCCTACCTTGTTCAAAAATGCTCATATTCTTACCTTGCAGTGTGATCGATGTCAACAGACAAGAAATATCTTCAAACAAAATGAAGGAATCCTCAACAACATTCTGGAAGTGGAGATATTTGATGTGTGGGGTATAGACTTCATGGGTCCATTTGTGCCCTCTCATGGAAACTTGTACATCTTAGTGGCCGTGGACTATTTGTCAAAATAGGTGGAAGCAGTAGCTCTACCGAAGAATGACTCTAAGGTTGTGCTGAACTTTCGGGTTCCGCATCACCCAAGTGGCAACGTATGGAGTAGTCAAATTGTAAAATGAGGAAACAAGCGGAACCTTTAAAGTAAATATTCAGCGAATTAAGTGGTGCCTCGGTGATCCAATCGAAAGGGATAGGTCATTCATCACTATAGAATATCCAGCATGACAACCTAGGTAGTTACGTCTGGCTGAAGCCAAAGTTTAGTTTCATTTTCTTACTCATCAGCCACTTTCTGGAGCCATATTACCACTGTCTCTTTGAATTGAATGATTTTATTGGCGATGCTGATGGCCAGAGAAATAATTAATGTCAAATAACTCATTTCCAACCATATTACCATCACAATCAGACATCCATATTTTTCCATCATCATGACCCTCTACCAAAAAGCCAAGGTCCCATTTGACCCAACTAAGGGGATGCAAAAGCTGAAAGAGCCAATCACTCGCACAGTGATCGAGCAGTACACACATAGTGGGGAGGGAGCAGTTCCACATGCCACAATCACCTCTACATGCCATCACTATTCCCCAGTGCCTTAAATGCCTGAAGCGTCTTGCAAAACCCACAACTGTATGCCAAGAAGGGTTTAAGAAGATGCTTCGGATGATCGCCACCAACATACAATTAGATATGACCCAATTTCCTCGGAACCTGAAATTTGAGGTGTACATTGCTCAACGAGATTTTGTGGCGGCCGATGCACTCATAGCAGTAGAGGCATGAGACTCTAATGATGAAGACAGATCAGATGGCAGAGATGACTTTGACTTGGTTATAAAGACATCATTTAAATGAGCAACCACGTCCCTCATTTTTCTGGTACTATTCTTCCGCATATTTTCTTATTTTGTTATTGTTTGTTCATTGAGGACAATGCTTTGCATATTTTGGGGGGTTTTTTTGTTTGTTTTCTGCCTTAATTCTTGTATGTATTATGCATTTTTATTCAAAAAAAAAAAGAAAAAAAAGAGTCATATGTAGTGAATTATATGTGCAAATGATGACTCTGTTTGCTTTAAGATGAAGTCGTAGAATACGATAAGTGCCTGAATCTCTTTTATCTGATGCATTGATTATGTGATCTAGGTTAGACTCGTACGCACTTAAAAGTAGGTTTCTAGTAATAAGTACTTAGTTCATAAAGTGACGAGTCGAGATAATTGTTTGACGATGAATGACCATTTGCTTAGATATCTGTCTCTGTCTCTTATACTTAGAATATGTGTTACGACTTAAAAAAATAGAATGATGAAAAATAAAAATAAAAATAAAAAAAGAAGTACCACATATAACCTTTAAGTGTGAAGTTACATATGGGTAAGTATTAGGATCATCATGAGGAGAAATGCTACCTTAAAGGGTAGTGTGAGTCAAAAAAATATAAATAATAATAATAATAATAAAACATTAAAGGCATACCCACACTGAGCATAAATTTCCAGAACATAGTATTTTTTTAAAATATCTTGGTTGGTTTAACCAATCAGATCCTAATTATCGAGATGAAACACTAAGTCGACTTAATTAGGTAACAAGCTGTGACTAGACCTTTTAGACATACTGTGAGTCTGACTTAGATAATATATTCAAGAATTTGGATTTGAGTTGAATCAAACAATTTGAAGGTTTCTCAGACTTCGTTACTAGGTATAAGAGCGAAGCGGGGTTTACCGCTATGCCTATAATGCTCGGCAACCATGACACTGTTGGGCTCGCAGCCCGTAGAGAGTACAGAGTAGCCCGCGGGGGACTAAACCGAAGAAAAAAGAAGTCACCACCCAGTGTGAACTGGGAAAAGTTTAAGGTCGTACTCACCCCTCACAAGGGAAGACCTCAAACCGTTGGGTTCAGAATGGTCCCTTACGTATGCCAGTATAATGGACTGGTTCACACAATGGTGGTATAGCCAAGTCTTAATGCAATTCATACATGAAAGCGAATAAAAATGCAATATCATACCCAAGCAACATAATAATCACAATAACATGATTCCAAAAGCATATTAAATTAAGAAATAAGAGATGCGATAACGAAAATCATAATAAATAATTAAAAGTAGGAAAAGCGTCAATAAGTAAATAACAAACAAAAAAAAGGGTTAATCATGCATGTATGAGTATTTCTCGAGTGGTACATGGAGTTGTATCCCAAGTACAGACCGCACTATCGTCCATTCGGATTTGGCTACGGAATTTACGTCTGAGTTTCCATCCGATATACCGTAAGGGATAATAACACACATAAACATTAATTTAATGTAAATAAAAAATAGACATGAAATAATATAATAATGCATAAACGGATAATCACCAACATGAACAAATAAAATAAAGGCGAAATAACAAAATAATGATAAATAGACAAAAGATAAATAACAAAATAAAGGCGAAGCAAAATAATGATAAAAGTGAATAAATAAATAAATAAGATAAATAAAGATATGCCAAATAGGAGATGTGGCCAATGTTGGTTTTATTCTAGGTCCCAAGATCATAACAAGCATGAAAATATGTGTGAACACATCAAAGGAGGTAGCGGAATACTCACATCGATCAGTTGAGACGATTTTATGAAGAACAAAACTTGTTTTCCTTCCATCAAAGTGGCGCCTAATGAACCAGTCCACTGCTCACTATTTTCAGTTTTTAGCTGAGAATTTGAGCTCCAAATCTTCGTCGAATGATTCCCGGCTCATGGGTGGGTTTCCCTAACACCTTCGTATGCCTCTTAGAAGTGTACTAGCACTTGGATCTTGCCACAAAATCCACAAAAAAATCCTCCATCATTGACGCCATTTGAGGCAGTCCAACAGCCCCTTGGGCGTGACTTTGAAGAGAGAAATGGGAGAGAGAGTTGTAGGGTTTTCAATATTTTCATCTAATGAAATAATAATGAATTACTAAAGTGTAGAGAGAGATTTTTGTTTATATACTTTAGGTAAAACCATTTCACCTTTTACCCTAATCTTGGTAGGTATGGGTAAGTGGTTTTCCAAAAGTAAAATAAGGTAGTTGGGTGGTAGGTACACCTACCACACATGGGCCCCACATATTTGAATTCAAAATTCAAATATCTCTACAAACATTTTCCGCGCCTCGGTTCCGTTTAATCCAATTAAACGAACTTCCGTCGTTAAATAATTAAATCTAATTTAATTAAATATCGATGCGACGTAAATATATTACGAACGTCGTTTACGAATTAATTCTAAATTAATTCGTTCGTTCGCATTAAAGTCCGACTTTAATTTCGTAATGAAATCCAATTCATATTAATATATCCGATATATTAATTTTAGCCCATTCGAATAAATTAAATAGAAAAATCAAATTTAACTATTAAATTTATTTTACCGATTAATTCCAAATTAATCGCGTTCTCTCTCTTTAGACGATATTTTATCCCAGATAAAATATCTTCGTAATTAATCCCAGATTAATTTTCTCTCTCATCGAAATAATCCCAGATTAATTAAAGTGCGAGTCATACGTCATCGGTGTATCATTGGGAAGCGACCCATGAGATCTCCGGATATGTTGGCAGTAAATTCGGTCGTCGGACTATCCGAACACGTAAGTACCAAGTACTACGTTTTACCGATTCACAAGACAAGGTTGGCTTCTAGCAAAGCGCCATGCCTACCCAATTCTCCGGAAATATACTTACAGGAATATATTGATCTGTATCAGGCGTAGTATACATCGTATAGTGCATATCGATCTAGTATCGGATGGTCACGTGCTAGGCCTGGGGCTGGAGTTGTGTCTGCCCCGTACGAAACACATGTCGGATGTCTGGTAACTAGTCTCTATAATCGGATATACATGACCTAGTCATAATATCCCAATGGCCGCGCAGCACTTAAGAGCACTAATACCGTATCCTACGTGACATCATCTCCACTATGACTGGAGTGATACTTTCGTCTTGACATCACACCCAATACTCTACGATTCTCAACATACCCAGTATTGGCATACACAGAATAGGTTAAAGCCCTGGACGACCTCAACCAAAGTATATTGATTGTCGCAAGTATTAGCAGTGCAAGTCTCAGGTTAAGACCAAATACACCTACCCTGATTTCGGACTCCCATAGACACACAGTCATACTACCAATGGGATTCCGAGGGGGTCTATCCAGAGCGAAGCTGTTTCCCGTACCATCGGTGAAAAACAACCTCCTATTACACTTGCATGAGTATCCAATACCCAAATATATGAGAACTATGTCGTTGTGCCATCACAACGCGCACAAGTGCAATACTAGTCTTTTACGTATCTATCGATGTCCAATCTCGATAATACTCTGACTAGGGATATTTAATGATTTATCCTATGTGGACTGATACTGTCTCATATCATTCTCCGTCCAGGAACAAATCACAGGGACCTCTCATCATTTATACATCTAAGGTGATCTAATCACAAATGATAAGAGAGCAATCTCCTTTGTCACATAGTTAATTTGTACAACAACACCATGATCTGTACAAATAGTGACGCTATGGGTCATAATTGTCCAACAGCCAAAGATTTGGCTGTTTTTGATGTAGGACTTCACATACCCGGCTGGATGTATTTCACATCCACCCAGGCATGCAGCTTCTGGAACTATAAAAGAAATATGGTAAGGGTACCTTCAAGTCTTATCTTTTAAGTTGCTTCTCGTAATTGTGTTAGGCTGTTGCCGGAATGATTGAAGCTGGTTCGCTGTTTGCTATTTCTGGTTTGCTGTTTCATTCACTGTTTTGCTATTTTCTGTTTGTTGTTTCGCTATTTTCCTGATTGCTGGTTTGCTATTTATCTATTTTCTGGTTGCTGTTTTTGGTTTTTTGGCTGCTATTTTTTGCTACTATTTTTGGTTGTTTTGGCTGCTGTCTTTGTTATTTTTGGGCTGCTATTTTTGCTGTTTTTTGGCTACTGTTTTTGGTGTTTTGGCTGCTTTTTTTGTTGTTTTGTGGCTATTTTTTGTGGTTGTTTTTGCGTTGTTTGTTGGATGTTTTTGTGGTTGTTTGCTGGCTGGTTTTGTGGTTTTGGTTTCTTGTTGTTTTGGTGATTGAAGAAGAAAATGCCTAGGGTTTTTTTGTTGTTTGTTGTTCATGCCCAAAGAAGAATAAGAATAGGGTTTTTTTGTTTTGTGTTTGCCGTCCAACCTCCATTCAAGTTTTGGTGATTGCTCATTTTTATAATGACAATGGATCTCCAAATCATGGAAATTTGGGAGATATATTTTGGGAAAGAATCTCATAAATTTGGTGATGTGGATGATTTTAAAACTTGTTAATTGGAAAGGATGAGATTTCACATCTTGTTAAATTGGAAAATATTGATGAGGGAATTTGCACATGTGAATTGCATCTCACACCGAACCATGTTGGGTGTGAGATGCTTCAATCTATGGGATTCATTCCTGAACTGAGTTAAGTTGATGGCGAGGTGCTTTGACCCCTGTGATTCATTCCCGAACCATGCTGGCTGTGAGATGCTTCGATCTCAGAGATTCATTCCTGAACTGTATGAGTGATGGTGTTTTGGTCTATCTGCGTGACTCTTCGATCCAGTGGGGAGTTTTTTTCCATGATGATGAGGTGTTTCAACCCCTGGGATTCATTCCCAAACTGTTGATAATGTAGGTCTCGATCCCGGGATTCATTCCTGAACTATTAAACTGATGGTGGTGAGGCATTTTGACCCCTGATCCGTCTTCATTCTCGAGGATCTTTGCTCATCCTTATTCCCGATGTTGTTCTCCATTCCCGGAGTTCTCCGTCCTCATTCCCGAGGTTCCTTTCCATTCTTGGAGTTGATCCTCCTTGACATTTTTTTTTTTTTCTTCAAGAAAAAATTATGTGTATGCGACGTGTATGTATGTATGCATGGATGCATTCCCAATTCCAATGGGTTTCTTTGTCCTATTAGCTTGATGTCATCCTTGATTAGGCATTTCTTACGCTAGAGGGTTTTCTTCACCCCTTTATGAATCCTTTTTGCCTTTGGGCGCCCCCTTGGCCTGCTGACAGTTTCCTTCTTCCAATTATCCTCCGACGATTGCTCAATTCTCTTTGGTCTCATGGCTCAAGATCCTGTTGTGTCCCTTATTCGCGGGGTGGTAGGCTGGTCACCCCCAGACCTGGCTCGGCTTTCCGCTCTTCGCTACTGCACCGGGTCAAGGTGGATTATGCCTTTTTGAAAGCGGCCTCATCCTTTTGGGATACTGAAAATCATGTCTTCCAATTCCCAGATTTCGAAATATGCCATCTCCATGAAGAGTTTGCTGCCATTCTTGGCATGCATTTTTCTCTTACTACCCTTCTCGGATCATGTCTTGCAGGTTCGTCCTATTTTTTTTTACCTAAGTTGTCCTTTCAGATTTTCAACTTAGTGGATTGCTCCATCTTGCCTGAGTCATCTTTTTACGTTTTCAACTCAGCGAGCTAATTTTTTTTTTTTTTTAGATATGTCCTCATTCTCGAGGCTCTTTACTCATCCTCATTCCCGAGGTTGTTCTCCATTCTTGGAGTTTCTCGTCTAGATCTCCTGACTTTGGTCCAACATCTAAGAAACAAAAGATGTGATTTGTAATTACTTGACTCTAATCTTTCCCGGTTAGTCGGGATTTATGCAGTCTATGAACATCTTAAACATTTGTTTCAATAAAGATGTTTGCATTACTTCTTAGTACATATGTAGGAAATAAACTACATTGCAAGGGTACATCTGTCGCTAAATGTTCCTCACGGATTTTACAATTAGCCATTTTTCTTGCTCACTCATGCTCCATATTTTGCGTGGGTGTCCTTTGCAGATTTTCAACCCAACGAGCCTTTCTTTTTCTTTTATTTTCTTTCTTTTTTTTATGAAAAATATTGCTTCAGCCTGTCCACGTTGATGGGATCGGTGAACTCGTTCCCTTCCAAATCTGACAGTCTCACTGCCTCATTCCCCATCACCTTTTTGACTAGTTAGGGCCTTTCCCAATTTGGCCTGAACCTTCCTCTTGGGTCCATTATCAATGGCTTTGACTGCTTGAGCACTAGATCACCTTCTCTGATCTTGGTGGGACGCACTCTCTTGTTGAATGCCCGGGCTGTTGGTTTCTAATGTGATCCCAATATCATATTTAAGCAATGAAAAGAATGAATACTCAAAAAAGTGAGGCGGAATCACACTTACATTGAATGGATTTTGAAGAAGATGAACACCAAAATCTCTTTGTTGAATACGGCCAAGGTGATCCTTTGTAGAAGATGAATGAGCTCCAAGGTTTTGTAAGGATTCCAAGCTCCAAGGTTGGTTTCCCTATCACCTTTTATGATTCCTTGATGTGTGCTAGCAAGTGTAGAAAGAAAACAATTTTCTTTGTTCTTGGTGGATGCTCACAGCAATGAGCAAAGGGAGAGAGAGAGCGTGTTTTGATTTTGTTTTCTAAAAATAAGTTATGTCAAAAGTGTTACCAAATTTTGGCATATGGCTTTCAAAAAGTCAAAACTCAAATCTGGAGCCAAAATGGCATTAAAGGCTCTCAACTACCAACATCATGAATAGTGACTAGTTTTCACTCACCAAAAATGTGAATGGACATCCATCACTAAAGTGACATGTAATGTGACGAGCGATGTGACTTGTGGCCGCACTTGATTCAAAATCGGAGTGGCCTCGCAAACACATCCCGGGCGCGGTTTCGTTAATTACAAATTAACGAATTTTCCGTTGCGACGTAATTAAATCAAATTTACTATTCATGTCACTCGCGAATTAATTCGTTTGCCCGAATTAAAATCCAATTTTAATTCCGTGTCAAAATCTAATTTCGTATAATATATCAAATATATTATTTTACCGATTAATTCCAAATTAATCTTTCTCTCTCTTCGAATAGTATTTTATCCTAGATAAAATCTCTCCGTAATTAATCCAAGAATAATTATGTTCGAATCATACGTCATCGGTGAATCTTCGGGAAGCGACCTAAGAGATCCTTGGATATGTTGGCAGTAAATCCGGTTATCGGACTATCCGAACACGTACGTACCTCGTACTACGTTTTTACCGATTTACGAGAAATGGTTGGCTTCTAGCAAAGCACCGTGCCTACCCAATTCTCCAGAAATATTATTAATGGAATATATAATCTATATCAGGCGTAGTATATGTAGTATTGCGTATTGCAATCCAGTATCGATGGTCACATGCAAGGCCTGAGGCTAGAATAGTGTCTGCCCTGTACGAAGCATATATCAGATATCAAACAACTAGTTTCTTTAATCGGATAATCATGACCAAGTCATATTATCCCGATGGTTGCAACCAATTTAGAGTACCAATTATGTATCCATGCGTGATCATCATCTTCATATGACTGAAGTGATACTTCCATCTTGACATCACACCCAATACACTACGATTCTCAATAAACCCAGAAGAGGTGTACACAGAACCTGTTAAAGTCCTGGACGACCAAAACCAAAGCGTATTGATTGTCGCAAGTACTAGCGATGCAAGTCTCAGGTTAAGACCAAATACACCTACCCTGATGCGGATTCCCATAGATACATAGTCATACTACCAATGGGATTCTGCGGGGTCTATCCAGAGCGAAGCTGTTTCCGTACCATCGGTAAACACAACCTCATATCACACTTGCATAAGTATCCAATACTTAAATATATGAGAACTATGTCGTTATGCTTCCATAACACGCATAAGTGCAATACTAGTCTATTCCGCATTATCGATGTCCAGTCTCGATAATACTACGACTAGGGATATTTAATGATTAAACCTTTATGGATTGATACTGTCTCATATCTTATAATTCAGAACTAATCATAAGGACTTTTATCATTTATATATTCAAGTAATCAAATTACAAAATGATACAATGCAATTTCATTGCTACATAATTAATTTGTACAAAAACCACAATGTCTTTTACAAATTGTGACGCTATGGGTCATAATTGTCTAACAATCTCCCACTTGGCCTATAGTCAGTCACTCAAGCATCTAATACCTGAACTATGTACATGTCGCTCAAATGTTTGCTGAAGAATAACTTTCATCAGCGGATCTGCAATGTTGTCATCTGATGCGACCTTCTCTATCTTCACATCGCCACGATGTATGATCTCACGAATCAGATGGAAACGTCGAAGAACATGCTTGGATCGTTGATGAGACAGCGGTTCCTTAGCCTGCGATATAGCCCCGTTATTGTCACAATACAATGGAATGGGCTCAGATGCTAACGGAACTACTCCTAATCCAATTAGGAATTTTCGGATCCAAACTGCCTCTTTTGCTGCTTCAGCTGCAGCAATATACTCCGCTTCTGTTGTTGAATCGGCAACAGTCTCATGCTTGGAAGATTTCCAGCTTACTGCTCCATTATTTAAACAAAATATGTACCCGGATTGCGACTTGCAGTCGTCTTTGTCGGTTTGGAAACTTGCATCGGTATACCCAGTTACCTCAAGTTCTCCATCTCCATAGATTAAGAAAACATCCTTAGTTCGGATTGCGACTTGCAGTCGTCTTTGCCAATAAGCAATACATCATCAACGTAAAGGATAATGAATGCCAGTGCGCTCCCACTAACCTTCTTATATACAAAATGATCATCCTCATTTTGAATGAAATCATATTTTTTTATGATCTCATCAAAACGTTGGTTCCAAGACCGCGATGCTTGCTTCAATCCATAAATGGATCGATTTAACTTACAAACCTTGTTTGAAAGTCTAGGTACGACAAAACCGTCAGGCTGTTGCATGTAAACATCCTCCAAAAGGTTTCCGTTAAGGAAAGCAGTTTTGACGTCCATTTGCCATATCTCGTAATCGAAATATGCAGTAATAGTAAGAATTATCCGAATAGATTTAATCATGGCAATGGGTGAGAAAGTTTCGTCATAATCGACACTATGTCGTTGACTATACCCATTCGCTACAAGCCTAGCTTTGTACGTTTGTACGTTGCCATCCATGTCAGTCTTCTTCTTGAAGACCCATTTGCAACCAATAGGCTTTACGCTTTCTGGTGCATCAACTAGTGTCCAAACTTGGTTGGTGTACATGGAATCCATTTAGGAATTCATGGCATCTTTCCATAAACCGAAGTCGATACCTTGTATCGCTTTCTCATATGTAGCCGGTTCGTCTTCCTCAATAAGATTAATATCCACATGAGGTGAGATTAGAAACCCATACCTCTCAGGTTGTTTTCTGACTCTCTCCGACCTACGAGGTCCTTGTGTATTCGAAGATTGTGGTACAGTCTCATCCTTGATGGACTGTTCATGTTCCGTTAAGGATTCTGTGCCAGGAACAGTATCACTCCGATTTTCATCGAGTTCTACTTTCCTCCCACTTATCACTGCATTTAGGAATTCCTTCTCAAGGAAAACCGCATATAGAGCAACTAATACTTTGTTCTCTTATGGGTGATAGAAGTAATATCATTTGGTTTAGGATATCCTACAAATAGGCATTTATCCGATTTGGGTTCAATTTTGGTACCTTCCAAACGTTTGACGTATGCCCAGCAACCCCAAATCTTCAGGAATAAGAAACCCGGTTTCTTTCATGTCCATATTTCATATGGAGTCTGTTGAACAGACTTTGACGGAACCTTATTCAAAATAAGTATTGCATTGTTCAATGTATATCCCTAAAAAGGAAATAGGTAGCTCTGTGCGACTCATCATAGACCTCACCATGTCTAACAAAGTTTGGTTTCTTCGTTCGGACACACCATTTAATTACGGTGTTCCGGGAGGAGTCCACTGTGAAAGAATACCATATTCTTTCAAGTAATCAAGAAACTCATTGCTCAAGTATTCGCCACCACGATCTGACCGAAATGTCTTAATACTTTTGTCGGTCTATTTTTCTACTTCGTGTCGAAAACTCTTTGAATTTCTCAAAAGTTTTCGACTTGTGTCTCATAAGATACACATAACCATAATGCAATGCATCATCCGTAAATGTTACGAAGTATTCATATCCACCTCTAGCCTGGCTAGAGATGGGCCCACAAACGTCACTATGAACAAAGGCTAACAGTTCGGTGGCACGTGCACATTTACCACTAAAAGGTGATTTAGGCATTTTGCCTAATAAACAAGATTCGCAGACGTCATATGAATTTGGATCAAATCCGTCAAAGTACCCACTCTTCGAAAGTGTGGATATGCATGTATTGTTTATTTGTCCCAGACGACAATGACACATATAAGTTTCATCTTTGTTACTTACTTTAAGCCTTTTGTTTGTTACATTATATGTTTGAGATTGCTTTATATTCAAAATATAAAGACCATTATTTGCATCAGCTGTGCAAAATTCTATATCATTTTTATACATAAAACACCCAGTGTTTCTAAATATAAAAGTATACCCGCATTGGGTTTACATAGATACAGAAATTATATTCCTAGTCAAACTAGGTAAAAAATAACAGTTTATAAGTTCAAGTACATGTTGGGTTTCTATTAAGTCTCAATGATCAAATCAAGCAATAAAACTCATGTGAATACTCAACAAAGAATGGCGGAATCATACTTACATTGATCGATTTTGGATGCGATGAACTCAAGCCCTTTGCTCCCTTGATAAAGCTCTCGACAGTGGGCTTCTTGTTGTCCTCCAAAAAATCGGCCATGGACTCCATTGATGCTCCAAGCTCCAAGCTTTGCTAATGGTGATTTCATGCTCACAAATCGGTTTCCTTATCACCTTAGGATGACCCTTTATGTGCTAGCAATGGAAGGATTTGCCACAAATCTTCCTTGTTCTTCTTGCATCTTTCGGCCTAGCCAAGAAAATGGAGAAGAAAATGGCTTCAAAATCCGAGAGAGGGAGAGGAGGGAAATGGGTTTCTAAAACCGTGTGTGGTGAGAGAGAATGGAAGAAGAAAAAATGTTTATGTATTTGGTTTATTTTATTTCCAAAACAAATACCAAAAACAATTACCATTTTCAAAAGTCAAAGGCATTAAAGCCACAACCACCTCCATCATTATTCACATCACTCATGACAAGTTGTCAAATCACTCAAATTGACTAGACATCACATCAATTGATTGACTAGTGATTTGACGCTTGATGTGACTTATGGGCCACACTTGAATTCGAAATGCGAGTGCGCCCGCAAACACTCCCGGGCTCGGGTTCGCTAATTCCAAATTAACGAATTTTCTGTTGCGACGTAATTAAATAATTATACCTAGAAAAATCACTATTCACGTCGCT
Source organism: Zanthoxylum bungeanum (assembly GCA_019454045.1). Lineage (NCBI taxonomy): Eukaryota > Viridiplantae > Streptophyta > Magnoliopsida > Sapindales > Rutaceae > Zanthoxylum > Zanthoxylum bungeanum. The sequence goes on along the minus strand of SKCR01027544.1, from coordinate 28,991 downwards.
AACGAATTAATTCTAAATTAACTCGTTCGCCCGAATTAAAATCTAATTTTAATTCCGCGTCGAAATCCAATTTCGTATAATATATCGAATATATTATTCTATCGATTAATTCCAAATTAATCGTTCTCTCTCTTTTAAATAATATTTTATCCCAGATAAAATATCTCCGTAATTAATCCCAGATTATTTTTCTCTCTCATCTAATTAATCCCACATTAATAAAGTGCGAGTCATACATCATCGGTGAATCTTCGGGAAGTGGCCCATGAGATCCTCGGATTTGTTGGCAGTAAATACGGTCGTCGGACTATCCGAACACGTACGTACCTAGTACTACGTTTTTACCGATTTACAAGACATGGTTGGCTTCTAGCAAAGCATCATGCCTACCCAATTCTCTAGAAATATTCTTACTGGAATATGTGATCTATATTAGGCGTAATATACGTAGTATTACGTATTTCGATCCAGTATCGGATGTCACGTGCAAGGCCTGAGGCTGGAAATGTGTATGCCCCGTACGAAGCACATATCGGATCTCTGGTAACTAATCTCTATAATCGGATAAACATGACCTAGTCATAATATCCGATAGCTGCAACATATAAAAGAACCAGTTCCGTATCCTACGTGATCATCATCTCCACTATGACTGGAGTGATATTTCCATCTTGACATCACACCCAATACACTATGATTCTCAATATACCCAAAAGAGGCGTACACAGAACCTGTTAAAGCCCTGGACGACCAAAACCAAAGTATATTGATTGTCACAAGTATTAGCGGTGCAAGTCTCAGGTTAAGACCAAATACACCTACCCTGATTCGGACTTCCATAGACACATAGTCATACTACCAATGGAATTCTTAGGGGTCTATCCATAGTGAAGTTGTTTCCGTACCATCGGTAAACACAACCTAATATTACACTTGCATGAGTATCCTATACCTAAATATATGAGAACTATGTCGTTATGCTCCCACAACGCTCACAAGTGTAATACTAGTCTATTCCGCATTATCGATGTCCAATCTCGATAATACTACGACTAGGGATATTTAATGATTAAACCTTCGTGGATTGATATTGTCTCATATCTTATCAATCCGGAACTAATCATAAGGACCTTCTATCATTTATATATCTTGGTGATCTAATCACAAATGATAAAAGAGCAATCTTCTTTGTCACATAGTTAATTTATACAACAACACCATAATCTGTACAAATAGTGATGTTATGGGCCACAACTGTCCAACAGTACATGCCCCGAGGGCAGTTCCAAAACATAAGTGCCCACGGCCAAAACGGCAACTTGAGTCTCATTTCCAACACGGAGGTCAATCTCTCATGAGGCCAGTCTCCTGCTAATCCGCAGATCCTGCACATCAGTACATATGTGAGTACCACAACCAGAATAAAAAATCCAATTTTTAAAACTAGAAGTATACATGTTTATTTCTATAACAAACATATCTGAAGCCGGTGCCTTGCCCGCTTTGATTTCCTTCATGTGTGCCTTGTACTCGTGGCAGTCATGCTTCTAGTGACCCCGCTTCCGGCACTGCAAGCATACATCTTGAGATTTGTCCTTGGGTTTCCCAGAACCCTTTGACGATTTGGCCTTGCCCTTCTTCTTATGCTTCTTCTTCTTAACACCTCCAGACATCTTGGGCCAAGCCCTTGGAGTCTGAGATGTTGAAGCATAGTGCGCATCGCGCTTCTTGCCCTTAAGGAGCTCCTTTTCTGCCTCACGCAGAGTGGACATCAACTCTCCAAGAGTTTGGTCTTGGTTCAACATGTTGTAGTTCATGATGAACCCACTCCAAGTATCGGGGAGAGACTGTAAGATCAAATCCACTGAAGTCTCAGCCTCGAAGACTATGCCCATCTGTCTGAGCTGCTCAATGTTAGCAATCATCTATGAGACATGATGCTCAACAGACGTACCCTATGACATTCGAGCGCAGAAGAGCTTCTTCTGCAACTCGTATCTTTGCGATCTAAGGTTAGATCGGTGGAGATCGTGCAACTTCGCCATCATCTCATAGAGATCCAACCCCTTGTTTTGACGACGGAATTGCGGATTCATAGCGGCAAGCATTACCGATTGAGCAGTCACATTATCATCGCTATGAGTCTTCCAAAGCTCTAGCTCAAGAACCTGATCAAGTCGGGGCTTAGGCCCAATAGGTCGCTCTAAAGTATAGAGTAACTTCTCGGATCCCAGAATAATTCTGAGATTCATATCCCAGTCCTGAAAGTTTGTGCCATTAAAGACGTTGTCGCTCATGACAATTTCCTTAATGCTCAACTTTCATGTCATCTTAACCACAATAGTCCAACTATTCGATTAACGATGTATGGGTACAGTCTAACTGTTACAAGAAAAATAATATATTAGTCCAACTAATAAAATAATTGATGAAATAATTTGGAAAGCGAGTAAAGCTAAGTATTTGAACGAAATTGCAATACTAGCCTCCCACTATTTTTCGGCGAGCCTCTAACCCTCTATTGAGTACTCGGGAAACCTAGTTTCCTAGAGGGCTAGGATCCCGTTAAATAACACATAACCTTGACTTTGGCCAACAAGCTGTATGATATTTAACTAGGTAGATCTCTAAGATCAATTGAATCCCATCCAATTCCTAGATCCGGTAGGTGGACCTCCAAGTCCGAAACATATATACAATATATATGCCAATATATCCAATATATTTTCCTAACCTTTTTCCTCTGAATCAACTAAGCCTTGGCTTTGGCACAACAAGCTTAATGATTCCAGTTAAGCGGAACCCATTGACTTTGGAAAGCTTAGTAATCGATGTCGATGGACAAGAAGTGATCTTGACTTTGGCCAACAAATCACAACTTGGACAAGACACTGATATGCAACAAAGCCTTCATGATTCAAACACATCCGGGATGGACAAATGTCTTGACTTTGGCCAACAAATCAGTGCCAATCTTGGATCTTGAGTAAGAATCACTCAATGGAAGGAAAACACTTAATATTGTTTGAGAGTTTTTCGCGTAATTGGCAACTAATTAATTATCTTTGTTAAGGTCTCATCATACACCCTTAATCACGCATTCTAAAAACATAATAAGGCGCGGAAATAAAATAATAATGATATGCGGATGGATATTTCACAGATTGTTCCTAAAACGAATCATTTCATTTCCTCTCCCCAGCTAGCACTATTCTTACTTCTACCCAATTACATAATACAATAAGAGAAACCTCATTAACATTGAGGGGAATTAGGTGAGAAGAGAATTACAAAGAATCAAGAGGTATAAGGCTTGACACGCGGGTCCAATTTAATAAATTATAAATTTACAACAATTTCCAAAATTGCCATTTCCCTTCTAATATCCATCCGATATACGTTATTCATTCAACACATCCATGTATTCACACAAAGCATGTTATTCAATCAATCTAATCCAATTAATTAATCTTGAATAAAGTGATCATCCAATGATCAAACAACGATTTGATTTTGCGCGAGTCCAACTCGTTTGAGAATAAGTACTCGAAGTACGAATTCTTGAATTATATCGAACTACTCTTTAAATCTAATTTAATTCGTATTCAATACTAATTCATTTATTTAATTCCAAATTAAATATCTACACTTTTTAATGTGCTTTAACGACTTAGATTCCAAATCTAATCTAAACGGGTCTCAAAGCCCAATTAACATCCAATGTTGTTTAATTAAAGTCCAATGGGCTTTCAATTGATTTCATAAGGCATGGACTTTGGTCAATATGGGTCAAACCCAAATACCAAAGCCCAATTAAGGAATCACTCTTATTTGCCAAGAAACCAATTTCGGCCCATTAGGCCCAATTAAACTTTTAAAGCTCATTTGTTATATTTGGGCCCAATTTGGAATGGTTTAGGCCCAATTTGGAATGGTTCCAAATTGGCCCAATTTTTTCACCCTTAATGGAATGGTTTAGGCCCAATTTGGATCCAATCCATTTGGCCTAAACCAACTTGGCCCAACCAAGCCCATTTGCCCAAATACAACAATTATAAGCCTAATTCAAAATCAAGCCCAATTTATTAAATTCCAATTTTCCAAAATTCATAATTTAATAAATCAAAGTGTTTAGCCATGACTAATCTTTTAAATTAAAATTTCCAAAATACTAATCTAATCCATTAATCATGCTTTTCATCATCAACACATGTCCCACATAATTGATTTAAAAAATCATCTCATTTCATGCTATCAAGCTCACGAAATTCTAGGGTTTTTATTTCGATTTCGTTTTCAATCCGATTGAATTACAAATCAACATTATCCCAAGTCTTTAAACTCATCCAATGATCAAAAGAACAAAAATACCATGACTTTAGGGTTTAATAAGCATTCGGCCAAGCCATTTATTTGGGGAAAAATTAATCCAATTCATTTTTCATGAAATTGATCATGCATAACACTATGTTATCATCATTTAAGCATCTTACTCAACCAATTTTATCAAATCATGCTCAAATCATTTTTACCCAAATTTTAGCATAAGAACCCTAATATTTTTCATGCTCAAATTAGGCTCTGATATCATTGTTGATTTCTAATGTGGTCCCAAGATCATATTTAAGCAATGAAAAGAATGAATACTCAAAGAAGTGAGGCGAAATCACACTTACATTGAATGGATTTTGAAGAAGATGAACACCAAAATCTCATTGTTGAATTCGACCAAGGTGATCCTTTGTAGAAGTTGAATGAGCTCCAAGCTTTTGTAAGGATTCCAAGCTCCAAGGTTGGTTTCCCTATCACATTTTATGATTCTTTGATGTGTGCTTGCAAGTGTAGAAAGAAAACAATTTTCTTTGTTCTTGGTGGATGCTCACGGCAATGAGCAAAGGGAGAGAGAGAGAGTGTGTTTTGATTTTGTTTTCTAAAAACAAGTTATGTCAAAAGTGTTACCAAAGTTTGGTATATGGCTTTCAAAAAGTCAAAACTCAAATTTGGAGCCAAAATGGCATTAAAGGCTCTCAACTACCAACATCATGAGTAGTGACTAATTGTCACTCACCAAAAATGTGAATGGACATCCATCACTAAAGTGACATGTGATGTGACGAGCGATGTGACGAGTGATGTGACTTGTGGCTGCACTTGATTCAAAATCGGAGTGGCCTCGCAAACACATCTCGGGCTCAGTTTCGTTAATTCCAAATTAAGGAATTTTCCGTTGTGACGTAATTAAATCAAATTTACTATTCACGTCGCTCGCGAATTAATTCTAAATTAATTCGTTTGCCCGAATTAAAATCCAATTTTAATTCTGCATCGAAATCTAATTTCGTATAATATATCGAATATATTATTTTATTGATTAATTCCAAATTAATCTTTCCCTGTTTTCAAATAGTATTTTATCCTAGATAAAATCTCTCCGTAATTAATCCAAGATTAATTATGTTCGAATCATACGTCATCGGTGAATCTTCGGGAAGCGACCCAAGAGATCCCTGGATATGTTGGCAGTAAATCCTGTTATCGGACTATCCGAACACGTACGTACCTCGTACTACGTTTTTACCGATTTACGAGACATGGTTGGCTTCTCGCAAAGCACCGTGCCTACCCAATTCTCCAGAAATATTCTTAATGGAATATATAATCTATATCAGGCGTAGTATACATAGTATTGCGTATTGCGATCCAGTATCGATGGTCACATGCAAGGCCTGGGGCTGGAATAATGTATGCCCCGTACGAAGCATATATCAGATATCAAACAACTAGTCTCTTTAATTGGATAATCATGACCAAGTCATATTATCCCGATGGTTGCAACCAATTTAGAGTACCAGTTCTGTATTCATGCGTGATCATCATCTTCATATGACTGAAGTGATACTTTCATCTTGACATCACACCCAATACACTACGATTCTCAATAAACCCAGAAGAGGCGTACACAGAACCTGTTAAAGTCCTGGACGACCAAAACCAAAGCGTATTGATTGTCGCAAGTACTAGCGATGCAAGTCTCAGGTTAAGACCAAATACACCTACCCTGATGCGGATTCCCATAGATACATAGTCATACTACCAATGGGATTCCACGGGGTCTATTCAGAGCGAAGCTGTTTCCGTATCATTGGTAAACACAACCTCCTATCACACTTGCATAAGCATCCAATACTTAAATATATGAGAACTATGTCGTTACGCTTCCATAACACGCACAAGTGCAATACTAGTCTATTCTGCATTATCGATGTCCAGTCTCGATAATACTATGACTAGGGATATTTAATGATTAAACCTTTATGGATTGATACTGTCTCATATCTTATAATCCAGAACTAATCATAAGGACTTTTATCATTTATATATTCAAGTAATCAAATTACAAAATGATAAAATGAAATTTCATTGCTACATAATTAATTTGTACAAAAACCACAATGTCTTTTACAAATAGTGACGCTATGGGTCATAATTGTCTAACACGAGCTAACCTTTTATGTTATAGCTTCATGTGGTACAAGGCCTTTATCCTTTTCTCAGCCAGTAATGCTAGTTGTTCGAACCTCTGTGAGGCTTATTCCTTCTCAGGTAGTCATGCCTCTACTAGTACCCTAATTGATTGTATTTCTATTTCCACTGGTAACACTGCCTTCATCCCGTAATTCTGAAATTGGACTCCATTGTCCGTCACTATGTCATGTGGCATTCTGTATCGACATACTATGTTATGGGCTATGAACTTGGCAATCTAGCCTACATCACCGCCAAATAGATTTTTTTTGCCTCTTGATAGTGGGCTTTATGCGGAAGCATCTTTTTACTGAGGTAGTAGACTGCATGTTCCACCTCTGTCTCATCTGCATGTTCCATCATCGCCCTCAGCGCTTCGGGTTCTATGGCCAAATACAACACCAAGGGTTTGCCTGGCCTTGGGGGTTTCAAGACGGGCGGCTTAACCATATATTCTTTGATTTTGTCAAAAGCTTCTTGACATTGTCCATTCCACTCCACAGGCTGGTCCTTCCTTAATAAATTGAAAATGGGCTCATATACTAATGTTAGCTTGGTGATAAATCGGCTGATATACTGGATTTTCCCGAGAAAAGCTCTAACTTCCTTTTTTGTCTTCGGTGCGGGCATATCGGTAATTGTCTTGATCTTTTCAGGGTCCACTTCTATCCCTCCCATTCTTACCGTATGCCCTAACAACTTTCCGGATGTTACCCCAAACACACACTTCTTTGGGTTGAGTCGGAGGTTGTACTTATCGACACTTTGAAGGAATTTCTCCAGCGCTTCTATATGTCTGGCCCTTGTCTTTGACTTAACCATCATGTCATCCATGTATACCTTAATCTCCTTATGCATCAATTCATGGAATAACGTAGTGGCCATTCGTTGATAAGTGGCTCCCGCATTCTTAAGTCCAAATGGCATCATCTTGTAACAATATGTACCCCACTCAGAGACGAATGTAGTCTTATGCTTGTCTTCCTCGACCATGAAGACTTGGTTATACCCTGAGAATCCATCCTCGAACGAGTACATAGCAGATAAAGTCGCGCTATTAACCAACATGTGTATATGAGGTAGGGGAAAATCATCTTTTGGGCAAGCTTTGTTGAGGTCCCTATAATCCACGCACATTCTGACATTTCCATCCTTCTTTGGTACTGGCACAATGTTGGCTAACCACTCGGGGTACTTCACCATCTCTAAGAACCCCACATCTATCTGCTTCTTGACTTCTTCCCTAACCTTTTCGGCCCATTCTGGCCTCATTCTTCGGAGCTTCTATTTTACTGGCCTCATGTTCGGATAAGTTGGTATCATGTGTTGGGCAATACCCATGTCCACTCCTCGCATGTCTTCATAGGACCAGGTGAATATTTTTACATATTTTATTAATATTCTCTCTAATTCTTTCCGCTCATCAGAGGTAACCTCACTTACAATTAAGATTTCATTGGGGTTTTCACATGTACCAAGATTAAATGCATTTGTCTTTGTTGAATTAATGTCAAATATGCTCATGTCATACATGTTATGATGCGGACTAACAGGAAAAGACTCGAACAAGTAAGCAAAATCAATGTCTTTATTATTAATAAATGCAGGATTATAATCAAATAAGTCGGGAAAATAAACATCTTAGTAATCTGCAGCCTTGTCTTCTTCCGTCTTCTTGCTTTCTCCTAGCGTCAGGTTCTCCAACTGCAGTAGTTCTTCTTCCCATTTATCTTCCTCTTTTGAAACTTCCTCTGTCTGTGGTTCTTTGCCCATCACATCCTTGAAGATCTCAAATCATGGTACTATGATCCCATTGACCGGCGTTTTTACACGCGTATAACGTAAGTGCACGTATCGTTCAAGTAGTATAAAAAGTATCGATCCCACGAGGACTTAATACCTAATCTATTAATTTTATGAGGCCAAATGATTACTAGTATCTATTGGATTGATTGTTTGATTGGAATGGTGACTTTAAAATAAAATAAAAAATAAAAAGACGCGAAAGTAGATTGAGGAAAATTCAAATTTATAAAACTATACAGGGTTGTGATTTCTTCCAATATCTTTTTAAAGATAAAGTGTTTACCTTATGTTTGTGTAATATATTGTTTTACTAACCTGGAACACGAAATTCTGCAAAAGCCTCTGTCGATGGTCGAATGCAAATACCCAGTGTAACCCAATTAAACCATATGTCTATGTTAACCAAATTACCTAGATTCATTAAGATTAAGTTCCAATTATAGTTACCTTCGCCCGACAGGTATATGTCTATCATGTAAAGAAATCTATTAAAGGGTTATCTATCCTCAAGGAATATCGTTGGCTATTAAGTCTAAGGCTGAAACCTAAAATTCCTTTGTCAAGTTTATTTTAAGTTTACCATATCAATCTTATTAATGGTCAGCTAACAAGAAGCATTAAGCTTAAGACTTAATAAGTAAACCTTTATATTACCCAATCTATAAAATAACCTCTTATAAACCGGTGATATTGGAATTCATCACAACCCCAGATAACGGGATTAGCTACGACACATATTTATAACTAGTAAAAACTTAAAAATAAAAGACAAAGTAAAATGCTGAAAAGTAAATGTTAGAAATTAAAAAGGGAAAAGTACAATTAAAGAAAATGTTATGGTTAAAGGATCCATTTTTATTACTACTATTTTAGATATTTCCCTTAATATAATATATTAACTTGTGTGATATTACTAACCAGCCATATAGGCGGTAACTTGATTAAGTCAAATTAATAATTAATTACCAACCGACCAACCAGGCGGTATACATGCTTAGTCAGGTTAAAACCAATTTAATATCAATTACCAACCGGCCAATATAGTGGTATCCTCATTAAGTCAGGTTTTAAATATTTATTATATTATAATTAAGGGAGATTAATCTAAATATCAATAATAAAAGCTTTACATTTCACCCTAGCAGGGGGAAGTTACCTCCTCATTGCTGAATAATAAAAACTGAAAAAGTAAAGAAAGTAAATTACTATTACAAAAAGTAAATAAAATTAATTACAGAACTAAAAATTAAATAAACTAGATACAAACTCCTTATTATTCTTAAGGAATTATAGAGATGAAGGTACATCTGAAATTGAAATTTCGAGCTGAATTTATAGGCGTCAGTAGGCCTCTCACGTCACGACTCGTGGATTGCTCTTGCGTCGCGACGCCATGACATGGCACACGCTGATTGGCTGCTTTGATTCCCTTATCTGCTGATGTGGCATTTTGGATGATTAACTCAATAATTACGATGCGTGGCGACACGTGGCGATGTTGATTGTCGGCACCATGTAATTGTGATACGTGTCATGAGATGATTGGATGATGATGACGTGGCAGACATGTGGCACGCTGACTCGGCATGTGACTGATGTGGACACCACGTGGCTAACACGTGGACGACACATGGCGATGGCAATTGTCGGCAGCATGTGATGATGACATGTGGCACGGCGTAAGTTAGCATGATCGGATGTGATATTGACACATGGCAGACACACGTTAGCAGATTCAGCGCACGTTAGCATCGGGCATATTTTAGCAAAATCCCTCTAATTGGTCCACGTGTCCCGGCGTATTTTAGTATAGGTCTGGCGCACGTAAGCGGTCGCGACGCTCCAAATGACCATTTTGTCCTTTTTGTCTTTTTTCAGTGTTTTGGCCCCGAATTACCTCCAGAAAGTCCTAAAACTTTATTTATCTACAAAATAACACAAAACACATCAAAATATTCAAAAAAAACTCGAGAAACTATATAAAATATTAGGTCAAATGAGTGGGAAATAGTGATACATTTACCACTCATCACACCCCCAAACCTAACATTTTGCTAGTCCTCGAGCAAAACAACAAAATAAAATAACATAAACATCTTTAAAATAAAATTAAACTAAGCCACTTTCGCATGGATCACGGTTGCATTTAGCGTTTGCAACAAATCATGCATAACTTGTGCCTAAAAGTAAGTTCAGGGTGTTATCTTTCCAACGAGCTTTTACACACCCAATTTTGAGTTCAAATGAGAGAGAACTAATCAAAACAAAAACGGTGCGCTGATACCACTATTGGGAAGCGGCCGCGAGTGCGCAACGGAAAATTAAAATAAAAATTATGATGCTGTTATCCCTTTACCCAAGACCCATTTGTTTTGATTATTCTACAAGACTAGGCATGTTACTATATATTCTAAGCATAAAAACTCATAAAACATGCAAAGAACATAAACCTAAACATGTTAACTATCATAAGAACTCTAATTAAAATAAAGAAAGAAAAAGACTTACTTGAACTGAAAACTCCTCCAGTCCTCCCTCCAATCTACAAGTTTTTCTCGAACTCAGCAAGCTCTTCCACGTTCCAAAGATCCACCCAAGTGTATGGCCTCCAAAGGTGCACACACCAAAGCCAAAACTCAACGGCAAGACTACGCCTTGAGTGCACGGGTATTTTGCCCTTGGTGCTAGCCTAGGCAAATACCTCAAAACTTTTAACTTGAGATTCCTCTAGTCAATTAGACTTAAGGATCCTCAAAATCAGTGGCTTACTCTTAAACTTTAGAGTTTCTCACTTATATAAACCCAAGATATGAAAGGTTTTAGTGTAAAAATTTGTAAAGAATTATTTGGGTTTATATAGGTGCTCCAAAGACAACAATATTAATTAAGAATCTGATGTGGGATAAATGCTAATTTTATCCTAGCCATTGGATCTTAATTTAGTGGTTTAATGAGATTATAAAACCCTAATAAGAGTTTGGGCCGAATTGGAATTCAAAACAAATAACAAATAAATAAAATAAAATAAAATGAAGCGCCATCTTTGCGCCCTTTTATTTATTTATTTGTTTATTTATTCCAATTCCCAAAGTGCCCCTATCGTCATTCACCAATCCCTAAGCCACTATAGAACCTCATAAATGATCTGTTCAATAATTAAACACATTGAACCATTTATGAAAAATTCCTACAGCAATCATATATGTTGTTAAATTTGTATTGTGCACTGTTAACCATTGATTTCGACTTTGTTGTGTGTGACCTTTTGGGTTCCCCTCAAGTTGGACATGAAATGAATCGTGATAATTTAATCGAACATAAATTATCCTCCGATCAGATGGTCGTTCGATTTCAATGACCAAGGTTGACATCTAGCAACATGCCAAGGCCCCCAAATGAGAAGGAAAGATATATATACCCATTTTGTATGCGATTTACATATGATACAGTCTCTCGCCTCACTGTATCCCCACTTTTTGACCTAGGGTACGGAAAATGTCTACCCATATGGTCAAATGTATGATGCTGATAGTGTCATGAATCGTGATAACCCAAGAATCTCACATGATTCTTCCGTTGCGGCCATAGTCTCAAGCACTGAGGAGGTAACTCCCTCTTGCTGGGGTAAAAGGTAAAGCTTTTATTATTGCTATTTAGATTAATCTCCCATAATTATAATATAATAACTATTTAAAATCTTACTTAACGAGGATATCGCCATATTGGTCGGTTGGTAATTAATTATAAATTAGTTTTAACCTGACTAAGCTTGGATACCGCCTGGTTGGTCGGTTGGTAATTAATTATTAATTTGACTTAATCAGGATACTGTCTATATGGGTGGTTGGTAATTATCACGCAAAGTTAAAATATTATATTAAGGGAGATATCTAAAATAGTAGTAATAAAAGTGGATCCACTAACCCCCATCATTTTCTTTGCCTTAGTTATGTGTCATAACTAAGTTAGTTATCTGGGGTTGTGATGAAGTCCAATATCACCGGTTTATAAGGGGTTAAATTACGGTTTAGGTAATATAAAGGTTTATTTATTGAGCATTAGTCTTAATGCATCTTGTTAACTGGCCAATAATAAGATTGATTCGGTAAACTAAAATGAACTTGGAAAAAGGATTTTAGGTTAAAGACCTTAGACTCAATAGCCCACGATCTTCCTTGAGGATAGATAACCCTTTATTAGATTTCCTTACAGGATAGGAATATACTTGTCGGGCGGGGGTAGCCATAATTGGAACTTAATCTTAATGAATTCAGATAACTTAATTGACATAGGAATATGATTAATCGGGTTACACTAGGTATTTGTATCTGACCATCAGAAGAGGCTTTTACATAATTTCGTGTTCCATGTTAATAAATCGATATATTACACAACCATAAGATAACCACTTCATCTTTAAAAATGATATTGGAAAGATTCACAACCCTGAATAGTTTTATAAAATTGAATTTTTCTAAATCTACTTTCAAGCAATTTCATTTACTTGTTTTATGTTTAAAGTCACCATCCAATCAAACAATCAATTCATTAGATACTTGTAAATATTTAACTTCATAAATTGATAACAAAAGGTTTTAAGTCCTCGTGTGATCGATACTTTTTATACTACTTGAATGATATGTGTGCTTGCGTTATACGCGTGTGATTACGCCGGTCAATCATCCTCAGAAGATCGTTATTGGCTAACCATGAAAGTGCAGGACCAAGAAGTTACATTCAATGTTTTCAAAGCCATGAAATTCCCGAGTGATGAAAAGGAAGATGAATGTTTCAGAATTGATGTTGTAGATAGTATCATCCAGGATGCTGATGCAATGCAACTTTCCACGGATAAACTTGAAGTTTACATCACCAACATGATTGACAGCGAGCTAGATGATGAAATTCTGGAATATATAAACTATCTTGACAGACCATTTCGCTTCAAATTGACACCACAGGTGGAAAGTTTGGAATTGCCGAAAAATGAGTGAATCAAGCACTCGATTGAAGAACCACCACGGCTAGACTTGAAGCTACTTCTGAGCCATCTCAGGTATGCATTCTTAGGAAACTATTCTGATTTACCTGTGATTATTTCTTTGTCGCTAACATTGGAGCAGAAAGAAAAGTTGCTGAGAGTGTTACGAGAACACAAGAAAGCCATTGGCTGGACTATAGCAGACATTCGAGGCATTAGTCCATCATTTTATATGCACATGATTATTATGAATGATAAGTACAAAGCCACAGTAGAGCATTAATGGAGACTAAATCCAATCGTGAAGGAGGTCTTGAAGAAAGAAATTATCAAATGGTTGGATGCTGGCATCATTTACCCCATCTCTGACAGCACGGTGAGTCCTATGCAATGTGTGTCAAAGAAAAGAGGAATTATTGTAGTCATAAATGAAAAGAACAAGCTGATTCCAACAAGAACATTGACTGGATAGAGAGTATGCATGGACTATAGGAAGCTGAACAAAGCAACAAGGAAAGATCATTTTCCGCTGACATTCATTGACCAGATGCTAGACAGATTGGTGAGACATGAGTTCTATTATTTTCTGGACGGATACTCGAGGTACAATCAGATTTCCATCGCCCTAGAAGATCAAGAGAAATCTACTTTTACATGCTCGTATGGTACTTTTGCTTTCCACAGAATGTCATTTGGACTATGTAATGCTCCTACCAAATTTCAACGTTGTGTGATGACCATCTTCTCAGACATGCTGGAAAAAAGTATGGAGGTCTTCATGGATGATTTCTCTATGTTTGGAGACTCTTTCGACCACTGCTTGCAAAATCTGGAAAATGTGTTACAAAGGTGCGAAGATACCAACCTGGTACTCAACTAGGAGAAATGCCACTTCATGGTGCAGGAAGGCATTATGCTGGGACATCGAATCTCACAAAAGGGAATTGAGGTAGACAAAGCAAAGATAAAAATAATTGAAAAACTACCTCCACCAACATCAGTTAAATGGATTCGGAGTTTTCCCGGACATGCAGGCTTTTACAGGAGATTTATCAAAGACTTCCCCAAGATTTTGAAACCTCTGTGCAATCTACTAGAGAAAGACGTGCCATGCAATTTCACCAAAGAATGCCACAAAGCTTTTGAAATCTTGAAACAGAAGATGGTCTCTGCCCCATCATAGTAGCACCGGACTGAACCCTTCCATTTGAGGTGATGTGTGATGCTAGTGATTTTACTGTAGGTGCAGTTTTGGGACAACGCAAAGCAAAAATTTTCCATACCATTTACTACTCCAGCAGAACTCTGAATGAAGCTCAACTCAACTACACAACCACTGAAAATGAGTTGCTCATAGTTGTGTTCGATTTTGATAAATTCTGCTCTTATCTGCTGGGTCCCAAAGTGGTGGTCTACACATATCATTTAGCAATCAAATACTTGATCGCAAAGAAAGATGCCAAACCCAGATTGATCCATTGGGTGCTTCTACTGCAAGAATTTGACGTGGAGATCCGAGACAGGAAAGGGACAGAAAACCAAGTGGCAGATCACTTATCGAGGCTCGAGAATGGAGAAACAGCTGGAAACGAATTGAAAATCAAAGAAACTTTTCCCGATGAACAGTTGTTTGCCATGAAACAACAAGATGTCTGTAGACACTGCATTTTTGCATGAGCCTGATAATGAGCCTCGTATTTTCCCGATGAACAGTTGTTTGCCATGAAACAGCAAGATGTCTGTAGACACTGCATTTTTACATGAGCCTGATAATGAGCCTCGTATGGAGGCACTATCTGAAAAGTTACGGAAGTTGCGAAAATGAATGCCGAAAGGAAGAAAAACCTCCAAAATTAGCCCCTCATCGGATTCAGACTCACTAGCCCGCCTCGGATTTGCTTAGTCAGTTTATATTCCAAACATTAGACTCAGACACGCCCTTGCACCTTCAACTTCAGCCCATCCACATGGCCCAAAGCTCATGCAACCCACCATACACATGCCCAAGGCCCGTGAACCCATGCACACGCCCAAATAGATAAAATCTCATGCATTCCACATGCTCAAATTCCCTCATCAACACTTTCCAATTTAATAAGATTTTGGGATCACCTCATCACCAAATTTATAAGATTATATTCCTAAAATAATTTGAGAATATATTCCCCAAATTTTCATGATTTGTTTCCTTGTTTAGAGAACCCTCCAAATCATTATAAAAGAGAGATCAAATCATCAAAGTGGAAAAGGCTTGCTTGGACGTGAACCATCAAAAGAAAAAAACCTAGTGAATGAGCTTTTGGACAGTAAAAATACAACCACAAAATAAAACCATAGGCGTGAAACTCTCATTCTTTTCTTCCCTTATCACCAAAACCACAACCATCATCAACAATAACCACCGAAACAACAAAAGAAAAGCCAACAACCGAAATCCTAGAAGCCAACCACCAAAACAGCCAACAACCAAAACCCTAGAAGCCAACCACCAGAACTCAACGATCACTGAGACAAAAATCAACAAACCAGCGTGAGAAAACAACCAAAACCGAGAAAGAAAAAGCAACCAGAACCAGCGTGAAAACATCAGCCCAAAATACCAAAAAATAACAGCCAAAACACCAAAAATAGCAGCCCAAAATACCAAAACAACAGCCAAAATAACCAAAACAACAGCCCAAAATCAACCAAAATAGCAGCCCAAAATCACCAAAAACAGCAGCCAAAAACAACCAAAACAGCATCCAAAAACAACCAAAAATAGCAGCCAAAAAATAACCAAAAACAGCAAATAGCATAACCAGTAAAATAGCAAACAACGAAACAGAAAATAACAAACAGCAAACAGAAAACAACGAAACAGTAAACAGCAAAGTAGAAACAGTGTGAGCAGCAACCAACAATCCTTCCGGCGATGGTCTAACGCACTTCCGAGAAAGAAACTTAAAAAGTAAGACCTGAGGTCACCCTTTATAGTTCTGGACGCTGCATGTCTGATTGGATGTGAAATATGTCCAGCCGGATATGCGAAGTCCTACATTAAAAATGGCCAAATTTCTGGTCACATTCTTTTTTTTCTTTGGAATTTCATTATTTATCTTTTTATTTATTCACTTTCATCGTTATTTTATTATTTTGCATTTATTTTGATTATCTTTTTGTCTATTTATCGTTATTTTATTATTTCGCCTTTATTTTATTTGTTCATGTTGGTGATTATTCACATATGCATGATTATTTTTTTATGTTCGTTTACATTGCCTCGATGATTATATATGCTATTATCCCTTGTTGTATATCAGATGGAAACCCAGACATAATTTCCGTAGTCGAATCTGAATGGACAGTAGTGCGGTTTGTACTTGGGATACAACTCCATGTGCCACTCGGAAAATATTCATATATGTGTGATTAACCCAATTTTTGTTTGCCATTTATTTATTGACGCTTTTCCCACTTTTGATTGATTTTTGTTATCGTATCTCGTACTTCTTAACTAAATATGCTTTTGAAATCGTGTTATTGTGATTATTATTTGCTTGGGTATGATTATTGCATTTTTTATTCGCTTTTATGTATGAATTGCATAAAACTTGGCTATACCATTGTGTGAACCCGTCTATTATACTGGCATAAGTAAGGGACCATTCCGAACCCAATGGTTTGAGGTCTTCCCTTGTAAGGGGTGAGTGCGGCCTTAAACCTTTTCCCAGTTCACACTAGGAGGTGACTTCTTTAATCTCCGGTTTAGTCCCCCGTGGGTTACTCCATACTCTCTATGGGTAGCTAGCCCAATAATGTCGTGGTTTTCGAGCATCATAGGCATAACGGTAAACCCCGCTTCGCTCCTACAATATCCTTTTGGTATGCTGACTATGTAAATTACCTAGTATCAGGAAAATGGCCGTTGGAATGGACACATCAGCAACGAAAGAAATTCTTCAAGGAAGTCAAACATTATGTCTGGGATGAGCCGTACATGTTCAAACGTTGTGCTGATCAATTATTGAGACGTTGTGTTCCCCATTAGGAGGTCAGTAGTGTCTTGCAGCATTGTCATTCATCACCATATGGCGGACACTTCAACGGAAATAAAACTGCAGCCAAAGTCCAATAATCAGGATTTTTCTAGCTCACTTTGTTTAAAGATGCTTACTTATTTGCTCTTCAATGTGACAAGTGCCAGAGAACGGGAAATATTTCGAGGAGAAATGAAAGACCTCTGCAAAATATTCTGGAAGTGGAGATATTTGATGTATGGGGGATTGATTTTATGGGACCCTTTGTTTCATCATTCGGAAACCTGTACATACTAGTTACAGTAGACTACGTCTCCAAATGGGTTGAAGCAATAGCACTGTCATCAAATGATTCAAAAGTGGTGATAAAATTCCTTAAAAAGAATATTTTTACTTGCTTCGGAACACCTCGAGCAATTATCAGTGATGGTGGCACACATTTCTGCAACAGATACTTTGATGCACTCCTATCCAAATTTGGAGTTACTCATAAAGTTGCCACTACCTACCATCCACAGTCAAATGGACAGGTTGAAGTTTCAAAATGTGAGATCAAAAGAATCTTGGAGAGAACCGTTGGATCAATAAGGAATGACTGGTCTACAAAACTGGATGACGCATTATGAGCCTACCGGACAGCTTACAAGACACCCATTGGTATGACCCCATATCGAATGGTGTTTGAGAAAGCATGTCATCTGCCAGTGGAGCTTGAACACAAAGCGTACTGGGCATTAAAGAAGTTAAATCTTGATCCACAAGCAGCAGGAGAAAAACGGCTCCACTAACTTAACGAATTGGAGGAATTTCGCCTATAGGCTTATGAGAATGCCAGATTATACAAAGAAAAGACCAAGAAATGGCATGATAAAAAAATAGTGCGCAGACAACTGGAACCAAGGTAACAGGTGTTGTTATACAATTCAAGGTTGAAAATTTTCCATGGAAAGCTGAAATCAAGGTGGTCAGGTCCATTTGTGATTACTTAGGTTTTACCATATAGAGCTGTTGAGTTACTTGATCCCAACACCAATGATACATTCAAAGTTAACAGCCAGCGTGTCAAGCACTACTTGGGAGAATCATTTGAGCGACAAAAAGAAAGTGTCACACTTTCAGATCCGGCCTAACGTTCGGGTAGTCATGTCTAGCTGACGACGTTAAACTTAGCGCTAGCAGGGAGGCAACCCATGAAATTTGTGTATATATTGTGATTTAGTGTGTTTTATTTTTGTGTGTTTAATTTTGTAGGTAAATTCACATTTCAGGATGGAAAACATTCTCGCAAATCTACATAAGCAATTTCCTTCCCTCCCTCAAAACTCTTTGATGAAAGTCTAGAAGGCTCGCTTGGAACGAATGAGACTTCTGATGATCAAAGGTATTCATAATGACATTCGTTGGATTATTGAAGCACGGGTCCGATTGGCAGGTGAGTCGTCTGATTATTTTATTTCATATCTGCCTGATTTAGGAAGAATCACTTTTACTAAAAATAGAAGAGCTAAAAAAATGGGTGTTTGCTATAAATATTCCCGCATGACATGTAATACTCGTTGTCGTTCTTTAGGAATGGTGTCTGATAACCGTGAAGATAAAATTAAATTCATTAGAGATGGCTTGAGTAAGGAGTCTTTGGATGATATATCATTGACTCTTGAGACGCATCCCAATGGATATGTGCATCAAGCAATTCACATGTTATATGCACAGTTTTGAAAAGAACAACAACAGTTAAGTCTTAGGAATCTGACTCTAAAAGACCATGTTTGCCAATTTATAAGAAAATTGGATGGGAAGCTTGTCATTGACGCATAAATGTCATTCAAGCCGTTACTTCTTGTAAATATTATTATCTATTTGTCTTTAACTAATAATTATGATTTTTTTTGTTATTTTCTTTTATTTTCTCCGACAGGATCCAGACTTTTTGACTTTCACGACATATTTTACTGTTTAGCTAATAATTGTCATTTGACAAGTACTAGTGCTATTATTACTCACTCTTTTTCAGGTGTTATAAATTCAACTCATCATTGCACTCTTGAAGGCATCCATGTTTGAGAAAGAAATAAAAAAATGGAAGCCACTTCAAGAAGACGAGTTGTAAATATTTGTGTGTTTTGCGGTACTAGTGTTGGTTCTAAGCCAGAGTTCGTTGAAGCAGCACAGGAATTGGGTCGAGTCATAGCTGAAAGGAATATGCACTTAGTATATGGCGATGGCAATCTTGGACTAATGGGGATCGTTTCAAGGGCTGTACATGAATGAGGCAGTCAAGTCTTGGGAATCATCCCAAAACCTTTGGCGAAGGCAAATCTTATAGGACCGTCAAACGGAGAGGAACTAATTATGCCAGGTATGTCTGAACGAATGGTGGAAATGATTAACTTTGCTCATGCTTTTATTGCTTTTCCAGGTGGCTTGGGTACGATGGAGAAAATTTTTACAGTACAATCTTGGGCGAACTTGAACATACACCAGAAATCGATTGGACTGTTTAATGCTGATGGATTTTATGATTTTCTTTGTGTGTTTCTTGATGATGCCCGGAGAAATGGGTTCGTGTCGAAGCCTGTAAAAGATATCTTCTTCACTGCAAAAACTGCTCATGATTTAATTGACCAACTTTTAGCCTTTGAACCATAAATTGACCATATCCTTTCCAAGATTAATTGGTTGGATAATGATCGTAGTAAGAAGCGTCGGATAAATCTGGATCTTAACCTTTGATTTTCTTTTTAGATGTAGAATTTCAGCTAACCAGATATTGTTTTCTAAACTTTTCTTCTACTTTTTAGACATTGGGGACAATGTCTCAATTAGGTTTGGGGGAGGGGAATAGTTAACTAGTATCTTGTAAATATTTTATTGTTGTGTTGTTTTTATTTGATTTTTAGTCAAAAAAAATTAAAAAAAAATTATGTTTTTGTGTTTTTAACTTGACTAATCAGGTAAAATTGGTGTGAGATAGTTGTGTAAGGAATTTCCACTCCTGAGACGTATCTCAACATATTTCGTAACAAGTTAATTTTTGTTTATTTCCTTTTGAATTATTTAATTTGTCAATTCTCCATAAAACTGACTAAAATGGATCTTCGTATGCTCAGTTCACAGATATTATCAACATGCATGGTAACATACGAACATGATTTATAGTTCAAAAGTTTGTAATATTTAGTGCTCTAGTTTAATTAAAGGAAGCATCTAAAAAAATGATGGAATTAAAAAACACGTATGAGATCCGAGTAATTAAGTCTGTAGGGGTGTTTTAACACCTAGTGCCCTAAAACCAACTGGTTTGAGAGTCACTAACATAAAGCTCGCTACATGGATTGAAGATGTTATAAAATATATATATTTATCTGAAATCCGAGTAATTAAGTCTGTAAGGGTGTCTTAACACCTAGTGCCCTAAAGCCAACTGGTTTGGGAATCATTAGCCCAAAGCTCGCTACATGGATGGAAGATATTGTATATAAATAAAAAAAAATCCATTTAAAAAAAAAAAAAAAAAAATTCCATTGCTAAAAAATGTGTGAATTCTGATATAACTTTAGGAAAAAAATATTACTCTCTTTTCAACTACACTTATGAATATTGTGGGCACAATGATTTGATTAATACTTTGTTGGTTGTGTATATGGAGAATGGTAAAAATAATCGGAGAGTTCACTTATTTAGAAATTTAGAATGAAAGAAAACAACTATTAACTTAGATAAGAAGTTTGACTTGTTTAGTCACTAACTTGTTAATTCTCTTTTCTTTTGTCTTTTTGCTTTTATGTGCATTAGTTTTATATTTGTGGGTATCGTCACTGTAAGCCCTCACGAGACTACAACTCGTCTACTAGAGACACCTAAGGGTTTAAAGGCTTGTTGCATATGCTAAATGCAACCGTGATCCCTACGAAAGTGGCTTAGTTTAATTTTATTTTAAAGATGTTTATGTTATTTTATTTTATTTTGTTGTTTTTCTCGAGGACTAGTAAAATATTAGGTTTGGGGGTGATGAGTGGTAAATATATCATTATTTCCCACTCTTTGACCTAATATTTTGTATAGTTTCTTGGGTTTTATGAATGTTTTGATGTGTTTTAGTTTATTTTACATATAAAATAAAATCGGGACTTAATGGAATCAATCAGGACAAAATATGGAACAAATAAGGGAAAAAAATTGGACTTAACATATGGATTTTGGAGGTTGAAAACTTGAAATGGCGTTCTAACGAAATACAATTTCAGAAATTTCAACTTTGCGCAATTTTCGTATTTTGGCCATAACTTTTTACTCCGAAATCGGATTGAGGTGATTTAAGTTCCAGATTAGCGAAGACTCAAAGATCTACAACTTTGAAGTTCATAATAATTTCGAATTCTGAATTTTCCATGACCGAAATTGATAAAACATCTGGAAGTGTGTTATGTGTAATTATTAAAGTCATTTTCAAAATAAAAAAATAATAAAATGAAAAATGAAAATTATCAAACTTCCACCAAACTTGCTTGCATGTTTGGTGGAGGATTTGAAGCCATGTTTGGTGGAGCAATTGGTGGAGAAATTGGTGGAAGCCTTTAGAATTGCCTATAAATACCAAGGTAAACTTTGTAAATTTTTCATGCTTTCTTTGGAGGAATTTCTCCATGAAAACCTAAAGCAAAGTGTCTTGTATATTTATTTAAGTTTTCTTGTATTTTCTTTTTATTTAATTAATAAAATTTTGTGTGTTTTCATTTACAGCATGAGCAGGTAATCTCATTCTGCTGGGGTGAAAATGTGAGACTTTTAATATAATAAATTAGATTAATCTCCCTTATTTTAATTAAAATTTGGATTAATTAGTTACCGCCTATATGGCCGATTTAGGTGACAACCTTATTTATTGCCTATATGGTTGGTCTTACATTCTAGACGTAGTTTCCGCCTATATGGTCGGTTGGACTTAATTGAGACTAATATAATTTTCGCCTTTATGGTCTGGTTAAATATAATTAATTAATCGGTAAACATTGACAATAAGGGAGATTTATAATTTTGAAATATTAAAAGTGGATCCTCTAACCCCAGCATTTTCTTTCATTATTGTAATTTTACTTTTATTTATCTTCAAGTTATTTTTTATGATGTTTTGTTTATTTAAGTGTTTAGTAATCCTAAGTATGTTTTGTAACTAAATATATTATCTAGGAGTGTGATGAATTCCAATATCATCGATTTATAAGGGGTTATTTCATGTCTTGGGTAATATAAAGGTTTATTTATTAAGTCTTAAGCTTAATGCTTCTTGTTAACTGGCCATTAATAAGATTGATGTGGTAAACTTAAAACAAACTTGACGAAGGAATTTAAGGTTTCAACCTTAAACTTAATAGCCCACGATCTTCCTTAAGGATAAATAATCCTTAAAAGATTTCCTTCCAGGATAAACATATACCTGTCGAACGGGGGTAGCTACTATTGGAACTTAATCTTAATGAATTCATGTAACTTGGTTAACATAGACATATGATTAATTAGGTTACATTGGGTATTTTCATCTGACTATCGTTATGACCCATAGCATCACTAGTTGTACAGATCATGGTGTTGTTGTACAAATTAACTATGTGACAAAGGAAATTGCCCTTTTATCTTTTGTAATTGGATTACCAAGATGTATAAATGATAGAAGGTCCATATGATTAGTTCCGGATTGAGATGATATGAGACAGTATCAATCCACGAAGGTTTAATCATTAAATATCCCCGGTCAAAGTACTATCGAGATTGGACATCGATAATGCGTAAAAGACTAGTATTACACTTGTGCGCGTTGTGGGAGCATAACGCCATAGTTCTCATATATTTGGGTATATGATACTCATGCAAGTGTAATAGGAGGTTGTGTTTACCGATGGTATGGAAACAGCTTCGCTCTGGATAGACCCCTCGGAATTCCATTGGTAGTATGACTATGTGTCTATGGAAGTCTGAATCAGGGTAGGTGTATTTGGTCTTAACCTGAGACTTGCACCGCTAATACTTGCGACAATCAATATACTTTGGTTTTGGTCGTCCAAGGCTTTAACAAGTTCTGTGTACGCCTCTTCTGGGTATATTGAGAATCGTAGTGTATTGGGTGTGATGTCAAGACGGAAGTATCACTCCAATCATAGTGGAGATGATGATCACGTAGGATACGAACTGGTGCTCTTATATGCTGCAGTTATCGGGATAAAATGACTAGGTCATGTTTATCCGATTATAGAGACTAGTTACCAGAGATCCGATATGTGCTTCGTACGGGGCAGACACAATTCCAGCCTCAGGCATTGCACGTGACATTCGATACTGGATCGTAATACGCAATACTACGTATACTACGCCTGATATAGATCACATATTCCTATAAGAATATTTCTGGAGAATCGGGTAGGCACGGTGCCTTGCTAGAAGCCAACCATGTCTTGTAAATCGGTAAAAACGTAGTACTAGGTACGTACGTGTTCGGATAGTCCGACGACCGGATCTACTGCCAACATATCCGGGGATCTCATGGGTCGCTTCTCGAAGATTCACCGATGACGTATGACTCGTACTTTATTAATATGGGATTAATTATGAGAGAGAGAAAATTAATTTGGGATTAATTACGAAGATATTTTATCTGGGATAAAATATTAATTTAAAGAGAGAGAACGATTAATTTGGAATTAATCGATAAAATAATATATTCGATATATTATACGAAATTGGATTTCGACGCGGAATTGAAATTAGATTTTAATTCGGGCAAACGAGTTAATTTAGAATTAATTCGTTAGCGACGTGAATAGTAATTTTGCTAGGCAAAATTATTTAATTAAATTCAATTTAATTACGTCGCGACGGAAGTTCGTTAATTCGAAATTAGCGAACCCGAGCCTGGGAGTATTTGCGGGCCCACTCACATTTGGAATCGAGTGGGGCCCACATGTCACATCACTTGTCACTTTAAAGTAGCTTTTTGGTGATGGGTTTAGGTGAAGTTGTTGGTGACTTAATTTACACTCCATCTGAAAGCTTTGAATGATTATTACCAAATCCACTTTTGGTATATCATTTACTTTAATTTTTGAAATCAAATATACAAGTCTTCTACTCTCTCCTTCCTCTAACCTCACGGCATTGTGCCATTTTCTCCCTCTCTCAATTTTCTTCTTCCATGGTCGAATGTTCAAGGTGAAGATGGTGATTTTTGTGGCAAAAATCACCAAGAGCTAGCACTCAAAAAAGGACATACAAAGGTGATAGGGAAACTCACCCGTGGGCATGGAATGCACACCAAGCTTGGAGCTTGAAGGACCGAATTTGGAGAACACAAATTGGAGCAAAAGCCGAGAGTTCAAGGAGCTTAAAAAGTTTTGTTCATCGCATCGCAAAGCCGATCAATGTAAGTATGATTCCGCCATGCTTCTTTGTTGTATTCGCACATGATTTCATTGCTTGAATCGATCTTGGGACTATAGTAGAAACCCAACAATGGTATCCTGAGCCATTTTGAGCATGAAATTGAAATTAGGTTAAAATTGGGCAAAATTGATTTGAGCATGTTTGAGTGAAATTGATTGTTTGGATATGCTTAAATTATGATAACATAGTGTTATGCATGATCAATTTGATGAAAATTAGATTGGATCAAATTTTCCCTAATTGTTTGGCTTGGCCGAAACTATAGCTACCCTAAGTTCATGGTGATTTTTTTATTTTGATCATTGGATGAGTTGAAATCATTTGGGAAATGTTGATTTAGGATTTAATTGGATTGAATTCGGAATCGGACATGAAAACCCTAAATTGCCGTGAGTGATGAAGCATGAAAATGATTGATTTTTTGATTCAAATATGTTGGACATGTTTTGATGATAATGAGCATAATTAATTGAGTAAATTGGTGTTTTGGAAATGTTAATTTGGTTAATTAATTATGGCTATACACTTTGGTTAATTTAATTATGAAATTTGAAATTTTGGAATTAAATTAATGTGCTTATTTTGGAATTGGGCTTGTAAAAGTTGTATTTGGGCTTAATGGGCTTGGTTGGGCCAAGTTTGGTTTAGGCTAATTGGTTGGATCCAATTGGGCCCAAAACCATATCCATAAAGTCCAAATATGACTTAAATGGACCTTTAATTTTAATTGGGCCTAATGCCTAAATTGGTTTCTTGGCAAATAAGGGTGATTCCTTAAATGGGCTTTGGTATTTGGGTTTGACCCATATTGACCAAAAGTCCATGCCTTAGAAATTAATTAAAAGCCCATTGGACTTTAAATTAAATTGACATTGGATGTTAATCGGGCTTTGAGACTCGTAACGATTAGATTTAGAATCTAAGTCGTAAAGGCACATTAAGAAGTGTAAATATTTAATTTAGAATTAAAAAAATAATTAGTATTAAATACAAATTAAATTGGATTTAATGTTGTAGTTTAATATAATTCAAGAATTCGTACTTTGAGTACTTATTCGCAAAACGAGTCGGACTCGCGCAAAATCAAATCATTGTTTGAACATTGGATGGTCATTAATTTTCAGATTAATTAATTGGATTAGATCGATTGATAACATGCTTGTGTGAATACATGGATGCGATGTATGAATAATGTATATCGGATGGATATTAGATGGGTGAGGGCAATTTTGGAAATTGTTGTAATAAATTTAGAATTTATTAAATTGGACATGCGTGTCCAGCCTATTACCTCTTGACTCTGTGTATTTCTCTTCTCACCTATTCCCCTCAATGTAAATGTGGTTCTTTAGAAGTGTATGTAATTGGGTAGAAGTAATACTTGTGCTAGCGGGAGAGAGCAAATTGAGATATTTTTTCTAGGAACAATGTGTTTAAGTATCCATCTGCATATCATTATTATTTTATTTATACGCGCTTATTATGTTTTTAAGATGCATGTTTAAAGGTGTATGATGATGAGACCTTAACAAAGATAATTAATTGGTTACCAATTACGCGAAAAAACCATCACTACATATTAAGCGTTTGTCCTTCCATTGAGTGATTCTTACTCAAGATCCAAGATTGGCACTGGTTTGTTGGCCAAAGTCAAGACCTTTGTCCGTCGCGGATGTGTTTGAATCATGAAGGCTTTGTTGCATATCGGTGTCTTGTTCAAGTTGTGATTTGTTGGCCAAAGTCAAGATCACTTATTGTCCATCGACATTGATTACGAAGCTTTCCATGGTTAATGGGTTCCGCTTAACTAGGATCACTAAGTTTGTTGTACCAAAGCGAAGGCTTAGTTGATTCAGAGGAAAAAGGTTAGGGAATATATTGGATATATTGGCATATATAATATATATGTTTCGGACTTGGATGTCCACCTACTAGATCTAGGAATTGGATGAGATGCAATTGATCTTAGAGATCTACCTAGTTAATTATCATACAATTTGTTGGCCAAAGTCAAGATTGTGTGTTATTTACGGGATCATAGCCCACTAGGAAACAAGGTTTCCCGAGTACTCTACAGAGGGTTAGAGGCTCGCCGAAAAATAGTGGGAGGCAAGTATTAAATTTGCAATATTCGTTTAGTTACTTGCCAAACGCGCTCATTTCAAATTTTTTGTCAAATAAATTAATATATTAGTTGGACTAATATTTAATTGTTGTTTTAAAATTAAACAGTTGGACTGTATTCAAACTACTTCAATTATAGTTGATTATATAATTGGATTATAGTAATCAATATATTTGAATTAACCAATTAAATTATAGTTGATTATATAGTTAGACTATAGTAATCATTACAATAAATAGTACCTAAAATCGTTGATTTGATAGTTGAACTATTGGAATCAAGATAAATGAAAGATTAGTGTTTAAAACATAATCCTAGGAGAAAATGTATTTAAACGACTTTAATTTTCAGATTGGGAATAAAATCTCAGGATAGTTCTGGATACCGAGAAGTTACTTTATTTGATATAGTGACGTCTCGAGCCTAAGCCCGGAGTTGAGCAAATAGTAGAACATGATATTTGGAATATTCATGTGATGATAACTTTAGTGCTTAATCTGTTATACTTGCCGCAAAGACCCTTTAATTTCTTAGTCAGAACTAAGGATTAGATCATTATTGTATGATATTGAAATTGAAGGATCTTCATAGATCTATACTTAGATCTTAGAAGTACACATTGCAATAGAAAACTCTTGGAGAGTTAATGGCTATACTCAATGAGACAAAGCCAGAGTTTGCAATAGGGCAAGAAGCGCAAGGCGCATCTTACTTCGACATTCCGGAAGGCCAAGGCTTGGCCAAAGGCTTATAGGGTGTGGAAAAGGGGCAAAGGCAAAATTATTAAGATCTTTTGGGAAGACAAATGACATATCCCAAGATGTCTGCCTAAATTGTTGCAAACGGGGTCACTGAAGCGTGACTGCCGTATGGACAAGGCAGACATGAAGGAAGAGAAGACGGGCAAGGCTCCGACTTCAAATATGTTTGTCATAAACATGTTCGCTACTAGTATTAAAATTGGATTTTAGATACTAGATGTGGTACATAAATATGTACTGGTGTGCATAATCTGCTGATTAGCAGGATACTGACTTCAGTTGAGATTTATCTGCGAATTGAGAACGGGACGAAAGTCGTTGTTTTGACCGTAGATACCTAAGTTTAGGAACTACCCTTCGGGTATGTACTTAAATTAGGAAATTGTTAGAATGTAACTAGTTTGACTAGAAACATTATCTCTATATCAGGGTTTAACTCGTTATGGGTATACCTTTATATTCTAAAACACTAAAGTGTTTTATTTTATAAAGATGATATTGAGATAAATATATTAGATGTGAATAACAGTATTTATATTTTGAATATAAATAAATCTCATACATATAATAGGACAAACAAATAGCTCAAACTGAATTAATCAGTTGAGACTTATATGTGGCATTGTTGTCTGGGACACAATTAACAAGACTCGTATATCCACACTTTTGAAGAGTGGATACTATGACGGATTTGATTCCATTCAAATGATGTCTATGAATCTAGTTTATTAGGCAAAGTGCCTAAAACACCTTTTACTTGGTAAAAGTATAAATGCCACTGATCTGTTAGCCCTCGTTCATAGTGACGTAAATAGGCCCATATCTAGCTAGGCTAGAGGTGGATATGAACACTTCGTAACCCTTACTGATGTGGCATCGAGTTATGGTTATGTGTTTCTCTTGAAACACGGATCGGAAACTTTTGATTAATTCAAAGAGTTTCGACACGAAATAGACAAACAAATAGGCTAAAGTATTAAACTGTCACGGTTAGACCATGAGGAAAATACTTAAGCAATAAGTTTCTCAAATACTTGAAAGAGTATAGTATTCTTTCAATGAGGACTCCTCCCGGAACACGTCAGTTTGACGGTGTGTCCGAACAGAGAAACCGAATTTTGTTGGACATGATAAGGTTAATCATGAGTCGCTCTGAGCTACCATTTCCTTCAAATGATACGCATTAAACAGTGCAAAACTTATTTTGAATAAGGTTCCATAAAAATCTGTTTGACAAACTTCATATTACATATGAACAGGAAAGAAACTGGATTTTCTCATTCCTGAAGATTTGGGAATGCTGGGCATACGTTTGGATAATACCAAACTAAAACCCAAAT